>SJXQ01000361.1:826887-906581 GCA_006408695.1 Aepyceros melampus
ACCTAACTCTACACCTAAAGCAACTAGAAAAGGAAGAAATGGAGAATCCCAGGGTTAGTAGAAGGAAAGAAATCTTAAAAATTAGGGCAGAAATAAATGCAAAAGAAACAAAAGAGACCATAGCAAAAATCAACAAAGCCAAAAGCTGGTTCTTTGAAAGCATAAATAAAATTGACAAACCATTAGCCAGACTCATCAAGAAACAAAGGGAGAAAAATCAAATCAATAAAATTAGAAATGAAAATGGAGAGATCACAACAGACAACACAGAAATACAAAGGATCATAACAGACTACTATCAGCAATTATATGCCAATAAAATGGACAACCTGGAAGAAATGGACAAATTCTTAGAAAAGTACAACTTTCTAAAACTGAACCAGGAAGAAATAGAAAATCTCAACAGACCCATCACAAGCACAGAAATTGAAATTGTAATCAGAAATCTTCCAGCAAACAAAAGCCCAGGTCCAGATGGCTTCACAGCTGAATGCTACCAAAAATTTCAAGAAGAGCTAACACCTATCCTACACAAACTCTTCCAGAAAGTTGCTGAGGAAAGGTAAACTACCAAACTCATTCTATGAGGCCACAATCACCCTAAAACCAAAACCTGACAAAGATGCCACCAAAAAAGAAAACTACAGGCCAATATCACTGATGAACATAGATGCAAAAATCCTTAACAAAATTCTAGCAATCAGAATCCAACAACACATTAAAAAGATCATACACCATGATCAAGTGGACTTTATCCCAGGGATGCAAGGATTCTTCAATATCTGCAAATTAATCAATGTAATTCACCACATTAACAAATTGAAAAATTAAAGCCATATGATTATCTCAATAGATGCAGAGAAAACCTTTGATAAAATTCAACATCATTTATGATAAAAACTCTCCAGAAAGCAGGAATAGAAGGAACATAACTCAACATAATAAAAGCTATATATGACAAACACACAGCAAACATTATCCTCAATGGTGAAAAATTGAAAACATTTCCCCTAAAGTCAGGAACAAGACAAGGGTGCCCACTGTCACCGCTACTATTTAACATAGTTTTGGAAGTTTTGGCCACAGCAATCAGAGCAGAGAAAGAAATAGTTCAGTTCACTTCAGTTCAGTCACTCAGTTGTGTCTGACTCTTTGCTACTCCATGAATCGCATCACTCCAGGCCTCCCTGTCCATCACCAGCTCAAGGAGTTCACTCAGACTCATGCCCATCGAGTCAGTAATGCCATCCAGTCATCTCATCCTCTATCATCTCCTTCTCCTCTTGTCCCCAATCGCTCCCAGCATCAGAGTCTTTTCCAATGAGTCAACTCTTCGCATGAGGTGGACAAAATACTGGAGTTTCAACTTTAGCATCATTCCCTCCAAAGAAATCCCCGGCTGAACTCCTTCAGAATGGACTGGTTGGATCTCCTTGCAATCCAAGGGAACTCTCAAGAGTCTTCTCCAACACCACAGTTCAAAAGTATCAATTCTTTGGCACTCAGCCTTCTTCACAGTCCAACTCTCACATGCATACATGACTATGGGAAAAACCATAGCCTTGATTAGATGGATCTTATTCGGCAAAGTAATGTCTCTGCTTTTGAATATGCTATCTAGGTTGGTCATAACTTTTCTTCCAAGGAGTAAGCGTCTTTTAATTTCATGACTGCAGTCACCATCTGCAGTGATTTTGAAGCACCCAAAAATCAAGTCTGACACTGTTTCCACTGTTTCCCCNTTACAGGAGAAAAACTATTAAAAATGCCAACATATGGAGGCTGAACAACATGCTGCTGAATAACCAACAAATCACAGAAAAAAATAAAAAGAAATCAAAATATGCATAGAAACGAATGAAAATGAAAACACAACAGCCCCAAACCTGTGGGACACTGTAAGGGCAGCACTAAGGGGAAGGTTCATAGCAATACAGGCATACCTCAAGAAACAAGATAAAAGTCAATTATATAACCTAACTCTACTCCTAAAACAACTAGAAAAGGAAGAAATGAAGAACCCCAGGGTTAGTAGAAGGAAAGAAATCTTAAAAATTAGGGCAGAAACAAATGCAAAGGAAACAAAAGAGACCATAGCAAAAATCAACAAAGCCAAAAGCTGGTTTTTTGAAAGGATAAATAAAATTGACAAGCCATTAGCCAGATTCATCAGGAAATAAAGGGAGAAAAATCAAATCAACAAAATTAGAAATGAAAATGGAGAGATCACAACAGACAACACAGAAAAACAAAGGATCATAAGAGACTACTATCAGCAATTATATGTCGATTAAATGGACAACTTGGAAGAAATGGACAAATTCTTAGAAAAGTACAACTTTCCAAAACTGAACCAGGAAGAAATAGAAAATTTAACAGACCCATCACAAGCAAGGAAATTGAAACTGTAATCAGACAACTTCCAGCAAACAAAAGCCCAGGTCCAGATGGCTTCACAGCTGAATTCTACCAAAAATTTAGAGAAGAGGTAACACCTATGCTACTCCAACTCTTCCAGAAAATTGCAGAGGAAGGTAAGCTTCCAACTCATTCTATGAGGCCACCATCACCGTAGTACCAAAACCTGACAATGATGCCACAAAAAAAGAAAACTACAGGTCAATATTGCTGATGAACATAAATGCAAAAATCCTTAACAAAATTGTAGCAATCAGAATCCAAGAACACATTAAAAAGATCATACACCATGACCAAGTGGGCTTTATCCCAGGGATGCAAGGATTCTTCAATATCCGCAAATCAATCAATGTAATACACCACATTAACAAATTGAAAAATAAAAATCATATNTTTTTCACAGAGCTAGAACAAATAATTTCACAATTTGTATGGAAACACAAAAAACCTTGAATAGCCAAAGCCATCTTGAGAAAGAAGAATGGAACTGGAGGAATCAACCCACCTGACCTCAGGCTCTACTACAAAGCCACAGTCATCAAGACAGTATGGTACTGGCACAAAGACAGAAATATAGATCAATGGAACAAAATAGAAAGCCCAGAGATAAATATACACACCTATGGACACCTTATCTTTGACAAAGGAGGCAAGAATATACAGTGGATTAAAGACAATCTCTTTAACAAGTGGTACTGGGAAAACTGGTCAACCACTTGTAAAAGAATGAAAATAGAAGACTTTCTAACACCATACACAAAAATAAACTCAAAATGGATTAAAGATCTAAATGTAAGACCAGAAACTATAAAACTCCTAGAGGAGAACATAGGCAAAACACTCTCCAACATAAATCACAGCAGGATCCTCTATGACTCACCTCCCAGAATACTGGAAATAAAAGAAAAAATAAACAAATAGGATCTAATTAAAATTAAAAGCTTCTGCACAACAAAGGAAACTATAAGCAAGGTGAAAAGACAGCCTTCTGAATGGGAGAAAATAATAGCAAATGAAGCAACTGACAAAGAACTAATCTCAAAAATATACAAGCAGCTTATGCAGCTCAACTCCAGAAAAATAAATGACCCAATCAAAAAATGGGCCAAAGAACTAAATAGACATTTCTCCAAAGAAGACATACAGATGGCTAACAAACTCATGAAAAGATGCTCAACATCACTCATTATCAGAGAAATGCAAATCAAGACCACAATGAGGTACAATTTCACGCCAGTCAGAATGGCCATGATCCAAAAGTCTACAAGCAATAATTTCTGGAGAGGGTGTGGAACACTCTTACACTGTTGGTGGGAATGCAAACAAGTACAGCCACTATGGAGAACAGTGTAGATATTCCTTAAAAAAAAAAAAAAACTGCAAATAGAACTGCCTTGTGACCCAGCAACCCCACTGCTGGGCATACACATCGAGGAAACCAGAATAGAAAGAGACACGTGTACCCCAATGTTCATTGCAGCACTGTTTATAATAGCCAGGACATGGAAGCAACCTAGATGTCCATCAGCAGACGAATAGATAAGAAAGCTGTGGTACATATACACAATAGAGTATTACTCAGCCATTAAAAAGAATACATTTGAATCAGTTCTAATGAGGTGGATGAAACTGGAGCTGATTATACAGATTGAAGTAAGCCAGAAAGAAACACCAATACAGTATACTAACACATATATATGAAATTTGGAAAGATGGTAATGATAACCCTGTATGCAAGACAGCAAAAGAGACACAAATGTAAAGAACAGACTTTTGGACTCTATGGGAGAGGGAGAGGGTGGGATGATTTGGGAGAATGGCATTGAAACGTATACTATCATGTAAGAAACGAATTACTAGTCTAAGTTCAATACATTTCTAATGAGGTGGATGAAACTGGAGCTGATTATACAGATTGAAGTAAGCCAGAAAGAAACACCAATACAGTATACTAACACATATATATGAAATTTGGAAAGATGGTAATGATAACCCTGTATGCAAGACAGCAAAAGAGACACAAATGTAAAGAACAGACTTTTGGACTCTATGGGAGAGGGAGAGGGTGGGATGATTTGGGAGAATGGCATTGAAACGTATACTATCATGTAAGAAACGAATTACTAGTCTAAGTTCAATACAGGATACAGAATGCTTGGGACTGGTGCACTGGGATGACCCAGAGAGATGATGTGCGGAGGGTGGTGGGAGGGGGATTCAGGGTTGGGAACTCATGTACACCTGTGGCGGATTCATGTCAATGTAGGGCAAAACCAATACAGTACTGTAAAGTTAAAAAATAAACTAAATATTAAAAAAAATAAAAACATACTTTGTCATTTTAACTCACAGACTGTTGAGTTCAGTTCAGTTCAGTCACTCAGTAGTGTCCAACTTTTGTGACCCCATGAATCACAGCACACCAGGCCTCCTTGTCCATCACCAACTCACGGAGTTCACTCAAACTCACATCCATCAAGTCGGTGATGCCATCCAGCCATCTCATCCTCTGTCGTCCCCTTCTTCTCCTGCTCCCAATCCCTCCCAGCATCAGAGTCTTTTCCAATGAGTCAACTCTTTGCATGAGGTGGCCAAAGTACTGGAGTTTCATCTTTAGCATCATTCCTTCCAAAGAAGTCCCAAGGCTGATCTCCTTCAGAATGGACTGGTTGGATCTCCTTGCAGTCCAAGGGACTCTCAAGAGTCTTCTCCAACACCACAGTTCAAAAGCATCAATACTTCGGCGCTCAGATTTCTTCACAGTCCAACTCTCGCATCCATACATGACCCCAGGAAAAACCATAGCCTTGACTAGATGGACCTTTGTTGGCAAACTAATATCTCTGCTTTTGAATATGCTATCTAGGTTGGTCATAACTTTTCTTCCAAGGAGTAAGCGCCTTTTAATTTCATGGATGCAATCACCATCTGCAGTGATTTTGGAACACCCAAAAATAAAGTCTGACACTGTTTCCACTGTTTCCCCGTCTATTTCCCATGAAGTGATGGGACCAGATGCCATGATCTTCATTTTCTGAATGTTGAGCTTTAAGCCAACTTTTGCACTCTCCTCTTTCACTTTCATCAAGAGGCTTTTTAGTTCCTCTTCACTTTCTGCCATAAGGGTGATGTCATCTACATATCTGAGGTTATTCATATTTCTCCCAGAAATCTTGATTCCAGCTTGTTCTTCTTCCAGTCCAGTGTTTCTCATGATGTACTCTGCATACAAGTTAAATAAGCAGGGTGACAATATACAGCCTTGACATACTCCTTTTCCTATTTGGAACCAGTCTGTTGTTCCATGTCCAGTTCTAACTGTTGCTTCCTGACCTGCATATAGGTTTCTCAAGAGGCAGGTCAGGTGGTCTGGTATTCCCATCTCTTTCAGAATTTTCTTGTGATCCACACAGTCAAAGGCTTTGGCATAGTCAATAAAGCAGAAATAGATGTTTTTTCACAGACTCTTAGGGATGTAGAAATGTAAGCCAATAATTTGCCCGGCATGGGTTGACTTTTCAATGTGCCCACCAAGTTACTGTGTACTCTAAATGAACAGCTCCAGTTTTAGAGGTCCACTGTCTTCCAAGCTGTTCTTGTCTCTCTTCCCACATAGCTGTTTTTTATCCATTGTTATCCTTGTGGTCATATCCACTGTTCCCAACCATGACCCTTTGGTCATATAGAAATCTAGTGCTTTCTCATAAAATTGCCTTTCAGATATTTTGCTTTATAATAGCTCCCAATCTTCTCCTTCTCAGACTAACCATATGTATGTGACCTTGGTGGGGGGGTAAGGTAATCAAATACTCTTTTAAATCCTAATACCATACTTCTTAATAATGTGAACAAAACAAAGTGTCCCTTATAAAACTTCTATTCTGTGACTCTGAGCATTGATCCTGCATCTCTGATTGGCAGGCCATTTGGTCTTATTTTAAAATTTCACAAATTGCAAGTTCAGAATACCATTAAATCCAGAGAACGACACCAGGGAGCACAGCACGGGAGTCTAGAGCTATGCTGTTCAACATGGCAGCCACAAGTCACATAACTGAATGGTCAGGCAGCTCTTGGCTTTAACTCCAATTCTGCCACTTGGAAATGCTACATAACCACTCAGAGTCTTCACTTTTCCCTCTGTAAATTGGGAGTAATAATTGAACTCAAAAACAGAACTCACTTTACATTACTGGTTCTTGTTATGACTTCATGTGATAATGTGAATGAAGTGTTTAATACAATAAATACACATTCCTTCTCAGAAGCTGAGAGATTAAGGAACAGGACTAAAGGGAAACATCAAGTTGGGGACAGTCCATTCAATCTCTATCAATTTTATAACCAGAGTACCAACAAACCTGATAATCAGTGGTAGCTGGGAGAGAAATTGGACTGTGCAGTAGCCAGGTTACTATGGCTGGAGGCTGTCATCTTAGATATTTTTTGAAATGCACAAAAATAATAGAGTGGAAATGCTGGAAGTTAGAGCAAGGCTAAAATGTAACAGTGCGGTCAGAAGTGGAGGGTATAGCCATGGAATGGGCCATGGGGGTGGGCATGGGAGGAGTACCACCTGGAGGCCTTGCAAGCCTGGGGTTGGAGCCCCAGGGTCAGTGTCTATCTTGAATATTTAAAACTACAACCAACAGGGGCTCCTGCTGCCATTACAACAGCAAGCTAAGGCTTCTTTCCCTCTCCCACTTAAAGATTTAAATTCTATTCTCACTATTCCAGATTCCTTTGCTAAGGATACACTGTGTGTATATGAACCAGCACAATTTCCTCATTAAACCAACATAATTTCTCTTTGACCAACTGCACATGAGCTAATCCACATTTACAGAAACACGAATGATTGCAGAGCAGAGTGGGGAAAGGAACTGAGCGTGGAAGTGGAAAACATTAAGGTCAAGTCCTGGCTCACCTGTAAAAGCCTTATCAACCACATGTATCATTCAGCTTCTCTGGACTGCCAAGTCCTCGCGCCTGTAGGATAGTGTTCCATCCTGATAGTTGCATGGATTCTGCGGAGGTTCAGATAAGAAACTGTGGAGCGCAGCACCAATATAAATTTCCTGGGAGGATGGAATTTGAATGAGGTCAGTTTGGCTCGACTGTGACAGAGAGACATGGGCGTTGCCAACTGCAGTTCAGCTCTTGGAGTTCCTAGATGATTTAGGAGGTACAGGGTCTTTCTTTGCTTCCTTCTCCTTATGTCAAGAAACTGAACCCCAATCATCCCCTCATTCCTGCTGCCTCACAGGGGACTCAGAAACCTTGGACAGGTGCAAGAATCTCTGATCAAAGAAGCCCACAGATCGTTGGGCCAACAGAAACCTATTTTGCTTTTGATTTATGCATTTTCCCATACTTTCTGCAATTGAAGCAACACTTGGGAAAAAAACTTCTCTTCCCTCCCTCTCTCTGCTATTCCCCCAAGGCCAAATCCACTCATAAATCCTATCTAGGCATCACCCACCCCCATTAACTGTTATGGTCAGTGTTTCAGAAGGGACCCATTTTCTCTGCCTATTCTCCCCTAAATGCAAGGACATGATGGAGAAGAAAGATGACTCAATACTGCTTTGTTTTAAGCGCTTTGGAGACAACAGACCAGTTTTGCACTGGGTTTTCTAACATCTATCACTTGAGATAAAGAGCCTTTTCTCTGGTACTACTGTCCTATGCAATTCATCCTTCTCTCTCCTCTATCTCCTCCTCTAATTTCCCCACTTGACTTATGTCAGACCACATTCACAGAGAAAGAAGAGGAGCTTCCTGCCCTCCCAGGGGAATGTCACTTCCACAACTACAAAGGGAATGTGGTCATTAGTTTATTGTTATGCAATGGGGCAGAGCCTGGATCAAGCCTGGAAGATGCCAGAAGACTGGCTTCGGCACATCATATCTGAAAGCACTAATTTGACTTAGTAACTAACTGCACACCATTCTCCCTTTGAATTTAAGCACTCCCAGCCACCACTCTGACTTTTCTGGTGGCTCAGAGGTTAAAGTGCCTGCAGTGTGGGAGACCCGGGTTCGATCCCTAGGTCGGGAAGATCCCCTGGAGAAGGAAATGGCAACCCACTCCAGTACTCTTGCCTGGAAAATTTCATGGACAGAGGAGCCTTGTAGGCTACAGTCCATGGGGTTGCAAAGAGTCGGGCACGACTGAGCGACTTCACTCACTCACCCACCCACCATTGTCCCAGAGTGGTGCTTTAGCCTCCAACCTTAATTTGACTTAGTAACTAACTGCACACCATTCTCCCTTTGAATTTAAGCACTCCCAGCCACCACTCTGACTTTTCTGGTGGCTCAGAGGTTAAAGTGCCTGCAGTGTGGGAGACCCGGGTTCGATCCCTAGGTCGGGAAGATCCCCTGGAGAAGGAAATGGCAACCCACTCCAGTACTCTTGCCTGGAAAATTTCATGGACAGAGGAGCCTTGTAGGCTACAGTCCATGGGGTTGCAAAGAGTCGGGCACGACTGAGCGACTTCACTCACTCACCCACCCACCATTGTCCCAGAGTGGTGCTTTAGCCTCCAACCTTCACTCATGGGGAAGGGCAGGGAGCAATATGTAGAGTTTGCCAAAGGTATGAGACAATTTCCATGTGATTAAAAATAAAATGTTTAGTTTAACCAACATTATTTTAGTATCACTGCTATCTGCTCCTTCAGTATATTTAGACTTAAAGGTAATAAGTTATAAGGAAACACAGCCAGAAAAATGCATAACTCAATGAGATGTGGTTTCCAATAAAAGACAGAAACTTAGGCACAGATTTTAGCACATTTAAGGGAGATATGCTTTAGTCTGATTTTATATAGCTTGAGGAATTTATTTCCATACTTATCACATGATACTTAAAGACCCAAAATAGATAAATCTTTGGTTATACCAGGAAAGAAGTTCATCTGTGATTATGGAGAAATACACATTTAATAGTTGTTACAATTTAGCATCAGCACAGCCATTTACACTGATATGTATGAAACCCTCCTTTTCCCTCTCCTCAGGCACAGTGAATGACTCCCTGTGCAGGATTACCTTCCACTAAGCAGATTTCATAGCTCCAAGCCTCAGTAGGGAAAATGTGAGCCTGAACCAATTTAAAAAATAAAAACCATCCTGAAGCTCACAAAACCACATAATTAAACTGCATCACTTAGCATTTTGATTGAGTGTTTGAAAAACCTGATATAAAGACTCAGAAATTGCCCCAAAATACATCATAAACATGGTGTTTTACTTATGTAAACTCTAGGCAAAGATGAATGCAGAGAGAGGAAGATAAGTAGAAATGTAGGGACAAATACTATTGCTATTTTCCCAATCTAAGTCCATTAATTATTATTTTTGGTGTTTAATCATTTTCATTGCTGTTTTACATTTTAAATATCAAATTGTCATTTTGCTTGCAGAAATACCCAGCAGTGTAACCACACTATTTCTTTTAGAGTGTCTATTTGTACAAAAGTACACAGACCACTGGTGGTGATCAGACAATGGAGTCTGACACTACATTTTCCTTTACCCTAAGATATGTCATTTAGTCATTTTTGATACTCAGTATTTCCATCAATAAAAAAGGGACTGCTTGCCTATCTCAAGATTGAAACTTAAAAAAGGAAATTCAGCTTGTTAGTCAAAGCCACAGTATAAATACTAAACAGGTATTGGGGACAGCACATATTGCAGCGTGCTATCATTGCACTTATTTTTTGACACTGAACCTGAGTGCATGTTTCCCATCCACTAACTCTGCCAGCCCCTACCTCCCCATCAGTGCCATCCCCATGCACTTGGTAGTATCAGTCTTATCCTCAGTCTTCTCATGTTACTTTGCTTTCAGACAAAAGTCTGTCTGTAGCCAAGTGTGGTTAGGTTTCATCCACAAACAGAGATCTGGCACAGGAACTCAAGATAGAAAGGTGCTTGATGGAAGCAAAGAATAAAATTAAAATGAATGCTTTCATGGAGGCCAACATGTCAGGGAGGAAACTGGAAAGCAGAGAAATACAAAAGGGAGCCCAAGAGCGGGGATGCAAAAGACACAAAGCAGAGGCGAGAGAAGGAATGAGCATGGTTTGGGGGGCCAGGGTGTAGATATAGACAATGGCTCTTTTTAAAAGTTAGTTAACTAAAATATTACCTATAGAAATCAAACTGCACTCACTATCTCTTCTACATAAAACAAAACCCTCATTATTTCTTTTCCTTCAAGTAGATAAGATAAAAGAGATACCCAAAGAATTAATATTAAAACTTTTTTAAATGATCAGAAAAAGACATTAGAAACAATCTAATGTTCACCTGCCAGACATAGTCATAGCTGGCTTATTTAGCTTTTGACTTTTTATGCAAAAGAAAATATTTTATACAGTCTTAATAAGTCTTTATAAGCTTATTTTATATCAAAAATAGCTTCCCATGTCAGTAAACATATATCAATGTCATTATTCTTGATGGTTATCTCATTTTTCAATGCATAAATGAATGAAGTTTCATTTAACCAGTCTCCTGTTGGACATGCAAGTGGACTGGATTTTGGCAATTACAAATAGTGCCTTATCAATTAGGTTTCACCAATAACAAAACCACCCCAAAACTTCACAGCTTAAAATAACAACCATTTTGGGGGATCTAATTAAACTCAAAAGCTTTTGCACAGTAAAAGAAACCACAGACAAAACAAAAAGACAACCCACAGAGTTGGAGAAAATATTTGAAAATGATGTAACCAACACATGATTAGCCTCCAAAATTTAAAAACAGTTCATGTGGCTCAACATCAGAAAAAGCAAACAACCCAATCAAAAAAAAAAAAAGGACAGAAGACTTAAATACATATTTCTCCAAAGAAGACATACAGATGGCCAAGAAGCACATGAAAAGGTGCTCAACATTGATAACTGTTAGAGAAATACAAACAAAACTACCGTATCACCTCATATCAGTCAGAATGGCCAGCATAAAAAAGTCTACAAACAATACATGCTGGAGAGGGTGTGGAGAAAGGGAACCCTCCTCACTGTTTTTGGGAATGTAAATTGGTATCGCACTTAAGGAAAACAGTATGGAGGTTTCTTAAAACACTAAAAATAGAGTTACTATTATGATCCAACAATCCCACTTCTGGGTCCATGTTCAGAGAAAAACAACGGTCCAAAGGATACACGCACCCCAGTGTTCACTGCAGCACTGTTTACAATAGCCAAGACCAGGAAGCAACCTGAGTGTCCGTTGACAGAGACTGGATAAAGAAGATGAGGCACATACATACAGAAGAATGTCCGCCATTGAAAAGAATGAAATAACACCATGTGCAGCACCATGGACGGGCCTGGAGATATCATTCTAAGTGAAGGAAGTCAGACTGAGAAAGACAAGCATCATACATCGCTTATATGTGGAATCTTAAATGGTTCAAATGAACTTACTTACAAAACAGAAACAGACTCATAGATTTAAAGAATGAATTTACAATTACCAGGAGGAAAGGTGGAGGAAAGGGATAGATTGGGGAGTTGAGATGGACATGTACATGCTGTTATATTAAAAATAGATAACCAATAAGGACCTACTTATAGCATAGGAAATTCTGCTCAATATTATGTAATAAGCTATATAAGAAAAGAATTTGAAAAAGAAGAGATACATGTATAACTGAATCACTTTGCTGTACACCTGAAACTAACACATTATTAAGCAATCATGCTCCAACATAAAATAAAAATTAAAACCACCACTTTTCCAGCTAACAGTCTTTGAGGAAACCACAGGAGCTGTCACAGTTGACACAGCTGGGGCCTCTCTCCACACGGCTTCTCATCCTCCAGGGGGCTGTCCTGGACTCCTTCACATGGCCTAGTTCAGGCAAAATCACACAGGTCTCCTGGACCCAGCAGAGAAAGCAGCTGAGCAGAAAGAGAAAGCCCAGCAAAGTGGGCAGTGCCTCGCCTCAGGTCTGAAGCCAGAAGGACAAATGGGAGCTTAACTGAGTGGAGTTCAAGTCTCGGGGAAGGCAGAAACTGCCTACATCCCATTTCCATTGCCTGTGTATCGCTATATTTAATATATATATATATATATATATATATACACATATATATATATACACACATATATATCACTGTATTTAACATATAATGATAGAAATTGTATGCAGTTGAGTAGGCAGTGTACATGGTAGGGTCTTACTGGGTGGAAGTCTAAGGAAGAGTCTGGAAGGGTTGTGCTGACAGTCCCAGCAGTTGGGATTCCAAGGCTACAGAATAGGGTCTGGTACCCAGTGAGCCCTCAGTAAATATGTTACATGAATATCTAATAGCATTACTAGACAAATGAGGAGACTGCTCAGGACACTGTGTGTCTTGATTTTGACAAAGAGCAGATGAAAGCCTGTGAGTATATCCTGTGATAAGGGCACTATGTGGAGTGGGTAAGAGCTCTATTATGTGTATTTTTACCTGATTGACCAAAGACAGCCATACTATGGATTAATAGTTTAGGGTATATGTCAAAGAGCTCTGTCTTTGTTTTTTTTCTGGTTTAATACATTCACAAACAATCTGAAATTTTATTTCTCCAAAATGATTTCTTTTTTTACAAAAAATTTTGACAGACCCTCATGGTGCTAGTGGTAAAGAAACTGCCTGCCAAGGCGGGAGACGTTAGAGACACAGGTTCAATCCCTGGGTTGGGAAGATCCCCTGGAGAAGGGCATGACAACCCACTCTAGTATTCTTTCCTAGAGAATTCCATCGACAGAGGAGCCTGATGGGCTACAGTCCATTGGGTCACAAAGAGTCGGACACAACTGAGGCAACTTAGTACACATACACATGCAGTGTTTGATTAAAATTATTTTAATATTACTTAAATATAGACACAAGTAAGAGTCAATGTTGCTGATGACTTTTATATAACTCCAAAGCTAACAGTTGAAAATAAAATGCAAACCCCATGAAAGTCAAGTGCATTAACATGACAGGTGATATTCTCTGGCTGACATGAAATCACTGGTTTAGGTCACGTGGTCCTGACAGTGACAGTGGGTGCTTTCAAGCTCTGAAGGTAATCGTAGAAGGGCTTGGGGATGTCTGTGAGTCATCTTTCCACACAGCCCGATGCAGTGTCGTCAGCCTCAGTTCAGCTTGGCACACACACACCCGGTTGCCTAATTTTCTTTTCTCCTCAGCCTGGACCACTTGTTACAAGGGCAGTCTTAAACACAAATGCAAACTCAGGCACCAAATACCACACTGGTCTCAAGACAACTAGAGCTTTCACTTCTTTATATGTTCATTGTAAGGAAAGCAGAAAGTTTCAGATTCCTATAGAGAACTCATTCAAACCAGAACAGCTGAGCACCAACAAGGTGCTGGGCAGCTGCCAGATGCCCTGGGTGTACTGACGAACCGCACCGAGCATGCTCCCACCTGCAGGATGAGCTGAACTAGGGATGCTGGGATTTGCAGCTGACACAGGTTGGGACAGCGAAGCAACACACGAAAACAGGACCTGGATTACAAAGAATACTTACATTTTTTTCTCATTGTAATATTTTAAAATTCCTAAATCAACTACATTTATTTAGAACTTGCAAGTGATACAAAGTCTGTAAAGCAATAACTGTAAGCTAGTACTCTCTAATCCAACTCCTCAAGAGTCACAACTGTGCTAACCTGAACCTTCCAGACTTTTCAATAAGATCAGAAAGCACCAAACAAATTAATTGTGTGAAGAATTCCTTAGTCTCTAGCTTTCTCCCCTCAGTGACATTTTCTAAAAGGATTCCTTCTTCTGTGAGAGAATCTTCCTAGATTGAAGCTACAAGGAATCATAGAGACTGGCCAAAACTCTTCAATTTTGTAGAATCATTACCTTGTTCTAAGATTCGTGAAAAGAATTAAAGGTACTGTATACAAAACACCTGGCATACAGTAGACACTTAATAAATGTTGACTGCCATTATTATAATTTAAAATATTGATTGTTCTTAAAATGAACCGGCTCTTCCAAGTATAGTGTTCTATGTCCTGATTATGGAGTGATGGCAGTTCTTTTTCCAACAATCCTGGAAAAAAATTGTCTTTCATGTGGCTGCCCATTGGGGATTACAGCTTTCCATAATCTTTGGAACACCACTTTGCGGTTGCCCTTGCATTTAATATAATATCCCCTTGTCCCCACAGAGGAGATGTTGGAGGAAGGTGGAAGTTTGGTCATTTGAATTGAGACAGGGTGTAAGTGTCAGGACCATATTTCTTTTCCAACTCTAAAATCTAATTTCCTCAGAACTGTGTTTAACAGTTCAACATTTACAGCTCAAGTTCCTGGCATCCCATCCGCTCACATTCACCACATCACTTAGGTAATGCTTGGAAAGTACTTTGGAGGAAATGGGCCCAGAAGTGCTAAGTAGAATTACACGATACAAGTCGACAGTGGGGAGCCACAGTGAATAGATAAAATCTCCTGTCTGCACTGCATTTCATTTTCTCCAGTAGATTTTATGGAACCCTCATGTGTTACACTGGAAATAAAGCAGGAAGTCACATTTTTATGAGTAATATGTGTGTTGAATATTGGAAAAAAAAGTAACAAAGTAGTGAAAGGGATTATTTGCACTCAGTTGGGCATAATAAAAACAGTCGGAAATTAAGGGTCAGTCACTTTCCATTAAGTAATATTTTTAACAAATAAAAAATAAAGATAGGAGGAGGTAAATCGCAAAGGAGAAACAACTTGGGAAATTTTTCTTATTCAGGGAAAGTGGTTCTGGAGAATTTAAAAGGTTCTTTGTGCACGAAGAACTGCTTAAGAACATTCACCCAGACATTCATTTGCTCATTAAGTCAACTTTTACTACATTCCTTCAGAGAGCCAAGTGCTGGGCTAGATACTGATGTAGAAGGCGTGCTCTCCTGAAGGCAAGGTAAAGTGTGTCCCTGCAGGACACAGAGAAGGAAGTCCTCTGAGAGGTTCATAGAGAGTGTCTCTGGAGGAGGTGACATCCAAACTGTCACAGGGATGAGTGTTTTCTAGGTGGAGATAAATAGGAAGGGATCTGTGGTGGTAGAACAGCAATAGGAGAAGCACCGAGGTGAGAAAGCAAGGACACGTGAGGAAATAACAAGGTTTAATGACTTGGAACCATCATGTTATGTCTAGAGGTGAGACCAGAACAAGATGCTAGCTCTCATTTCGCAGCACCCTGTAGGGATTGCTAAATGTGAGCGTCCTTTCTCCCTTCTTCAGGGAGGCGTATGCTGACATATCTGTGGAAATGGTGTGTTCCACTCAATTAAATTAAGCAAATATGCCCAGGGCTATCCTGAGGACATGGAGATGAACATAAAAAGATTCCCATGGTCCAATGTTTGCAACGCAGGGGCACAGTGTTCTTCCGCATGCTTCTAGTATTCACTTCAATCGTTCCTTGCTCTATCAGTGGGTCCCACATCCTGTGTATCACTTCTAAGATCAAGGGCAGGACAGCACCTTGGGAGGTGTGTGGGAGGTGTGGGGCTCTAGCGCTGGACTTCCTGAGCTCAACTCTGGAGTCCCACAAATACTAGCCTAGTCGTATGACTTCGGGCAAGCTACCACGTTTCCTCCTCTGCCAAATTGGAACCCTCATGGTTCAGACTTACAGGGCTGTTGTGTAGATGAAGTGTGAGGAGGCAAGCACAACACTCAGCTGGCACCTGGCAAGTTATAAGCAGTGGAGAAACTGGCGCCATTGTTACAGGCACATCAGATCTGTGCTCCATGGTAGTCCCGTGCCACTCCTCAGGGAAGAAACCATGAGCGCCCACTGCTCCTGTTCTGGGGCTGCTCTCTGTACACTCAGAAATAGGTAAGATGGTAGACTATATGTTACAAATATTTTGCCACAATTAAAAAGAATGTTTTCAAAGCAAGCAAACAGGTCGATGGCCAAATTTATGCCTTGGGCCATAGTTTGCCAACCCCTGGTCTGAGGTTTGGGGTGATGATAATCAAAGAATAGAAAGAAAACTTTTGCATTAAGTGTTGGTAAGCACTGTGGAGGCAGGGCATTTTGGAGGCCTCTCTGAATCTCTGAGACTTGGCTGTGTGAGTGGTCAATCATAGATGCTCAGCACACATCTGTGAATGAACTATAGTCCCTGAACAGCAAACTCGTGGAGAGAGTTGAGTCTGGAGTGAATCAAACAGGGAGGGAAGAAGGGAAGGAGTAACAAACATCATTTCCATTGGAGGAAAAGTGGTTTCAGTAACACTGAGGCTCTCCCCCAAAAGTAAAAGTTCCAATCACCCACCTTAAAGGTATCCTATGTCCAGGGATCCTGTAATAAGCCTCTGAAAAGCCACCATGTCTGTCTCCTCTACAGAGCTGCTTTCTTTTCAGTGTTCGTTGTGTGGGCGCAGGAGGGCTGAGATGAGCTACTCCACGTTCAAGGTCAGGAGGGGCAGCAGTGAGGAGATTCCCCTCGTCCAAAGTAAGAAACAGCAGCTGCTCTTTGCTGGAGTAGCCATGAAGAAATACGCCACGTCCAAGGTAAGAGAAACCCAAGTAAGATGGTAGGTGTTGCAAGAGGGCATCAGAGGGCAGACACACTGAAACCATACTCACAGAAAACTAGTCAATCTAATCACACAGACCACAGCGTTGTCTAACTCAATGAAACTAAACCATGCCCTGTGGGGCCACCCAAGACGGGCAGGTCATGGTGGAGAGGTCTGACAGAATGTGATCCACTGGAGAAGGGAATGGCAAACCACTTCAGTATTCTTGCCTTGAGAACCCCATGAACAGTATGAAAAGGCAAAATGATAGGATACCAAAGGAGAAACTCCCCAGGTCATTAGGTGCCCAATATGCTACTGGAGATCAGTGGAGAAATAACTCCAGAAAGAATGAAGGGATAGAGCCAAAGCAAAAACAATACCCACTTGTGGATGTGACTGGTGATAGAAGCAAGGTCTGATGCTATAAAGAGCAATATTGCATAGGAACCTGGAATGTTAGGTCCATGAATCAAGGCAAATTGGAAGTGGTCAAACAGGAGATGGCAAGAGTGAACGTCAACATTCTAGGAATAAGTGAACTAAGATGGACTGGAATGAGTGAATTTAACTCAGATGACCATTATATCTATTGCAGGCAGGAACCCTTAGAAGAAATGGAGTAGCCATCATGGTCAACAAAAGAGTCTGAAATGTAGTATTTGGATGCAATCTCAAAAAAGACAGAATGATCTCTGTTCATTTCCAAGGCAAACCATTCAATATCACAGTAATCCTAGTCTATGCCCCAACCACTAACACTGAAAAAGCTGAATTTGAACGGTTCTATGAAGACCTACAAGACCTTTTAAAACTAACCCCCAAAAAGGATGTCCTTTTCATTATAGGGGACTAGAATGCAAAAGTAGGAAGTCAAGAAACACCTGGAGTAACAGGCAAATTTGGCCTTGGAATACGGAATGAAGCAGGGCAAAGACTAATAGAGTTTTGTCAAGAAAATGCACTGGTCATAGCAAACACCTTCTTCCAACAACACAAGAGAAGACTCTACACATGGACATCACCAGATGGTCAATATCAAAATCAGACTGATTATATTCTTTGCAGCCAAAGATGGAGAAGCTCTATAAACTCAGCAAAAACAAGACCAGGAGCCAACTGTGGCTCAGATCATGAACTCCTTATTGCCAAATTCAGACTTAAATTGAAGAAAGTAGGGAAAACCATTAGACCCTTCAGGTATGACTTAAATCAAATCCCTATGATTATACAGTGGAAGTAAGAAATAGATTTAAGGGCCTAGATCTGAGTGCCTGATGAACTATGGACTGAAGTTTGTGACATTGTACAGGAGACAGGGATCAAGACCATCCCCATGGAAAAGAAATGCAAAAAAGCAAAATGGCTGTCTGGGGAGGCCTTATAAATAGCTGTGAAAAGAAGAGAAGTGAAAAGCAAAGGATAAAAGGAAAGATATAAGCATCTGAATTCAGAGTTCCAAAGAATAGCAAGAAGAGAAAAGAAAGCCTTCCTCAGTGATCAGTGCAAAGAAATAGAGGAAAAGAACAGAACGGGAAAGACTAGAGGTCGCTTCAAAAAAATTAGAGATACCAAGGGAACATTTCATGCAAAGATGGGCTTGATAAAGGACAGAAATGGTATGGACCTAACAGAAGCAGAAGATATTAAGAAGAGGTGGCAAGAATACACAGAAGAACTGTACAAAAAAGAGCTTCATGACCCAGATAATCATGATGGTGAAATCATTCATCTAGACCAGACATCCTGGAATGTGAAGTCAGGTGGGCCTTAGAAAGCATCACTATGAACAAAGCTAGTGGAGGTGATGGAATTCCAGTTGAGCTATTTTAAATTCTGAAAGATGATGCTGTGAAAGTGTGGCACTCAATATGCCAGCAAATTTGGAAAACTCAGCAGTGGCCACAGGACTGGAAAAGGTCAGTTTTCATTCCAATCCCAAAGGCAGGCAATGCCAAAGAATGCTCAAACTACTGCACAATTGCACTCATCTCACACAGTAGTAAAGTAATGCTCAAAATTCTCCAAGCCAGGCTTCAGCAATATGTGAACCGTGAAATTCCAGATGTTCAAGCTGGTTTTAGAAAAGGCAGAGGAACCAGAGATAAAATTGCCAACATCTGCTGGATCATGGAAAAAACAAGAGAGTTCCAGAAAAACATCTATTTCTGCTTTATTGACTATGCTAAAGCCTTTGACCGTGTGGACCACAATAAACTGTGGAAAATTCTGAAAGAGATGGGAATACCAGACCACCTGACCTGCCTCTTGAGAAACCTATATGCAGGTCAGGAAGCAACAATTAGAACTGGACATGGAACAACAGACTGGTTCCAAATAGGAAAAGGGGTAGGTCAAGGCTGTATATTGTCACCCTGCTTATTTAACTTGTATGCAGAGTACATCATGAGAAACACTGGGCTGGAAGTAGCACAAGCTGGAAACAAGATTGTTGAGAGAAATATCAATAACCTTAGATATGCAGATGACACCACCCTTATGGCAGAAAGTGAAGAGGAACTAAAAAGCCTCTTGATGAAAATGCAAGAGGAGAGTGGAAAAGTTGGCTTAAAACTGAACATTGAGAAAATGAAGATCATGGCATCTGGTCCCATCACTTCATGGGAAATAGATGGGCAAACAGTAGAAACAGTGTCAGACTTTATTTTGGGGGGCTCCAAAATCACTGCAGATGGTGATTGCATCCATGAAATTAAGAGACGCTTACTCCTTGGAAGAAAAGTTATGACCAACCTAGATATATTCAAAAGCAGAGACATTAGTTTGCCAGCAAAGGTCCATCTAGTCAAGGCTATGGTTTTTCCAGCAGTCATGTATGGATGTGAGAGTTGGACTGTGAAGAAAGCTGAGCGCCGAAGAATTGATGCTTTTGAACGGTGGTGTTGGAGAAGACTCTTGAGAGTCCCTTGGACTGCAAGGAGATCCAACCAGTCCATTCTAAAGGAGATCAGCCCTGGGATTTCTTTGGAAGGAATGATGCTAAAGCTGAAGCTCCAGTACTTTGGCCACCTCATGGGAAGAGTTGACTCATTGGAAAAGATCCTGATGCTGGGAGGGATTGGGGGCAGGAGGAGAAGGGGACAACAGAGGATGAGATGGCTGGATGGCATCACCGACTTCATGGACATGAGTCTGAGTGAACTCCAGAAGTTGGTGATGGACAGGGAGGCCTGGCGTGCTGCAATTCATGGGGTCACAAAGAGTCAGACACGACTGAGAAACTGAACTGACTGAACTGACTGAAGGCCATGTCAGAAAATCTTTTGGGAGGATTTTCAACTCTCCTGCTGTACTGTAAATGCTAGGTGAAAGTGAAAGTTAAGTTGCTCAGTCATGTCTGACTCTTTGCTACCCCGTGGACTGTAGCCCACCAGGCTCCTCCATCCATGGGTTTCTCCAGGCAAGAATACTGGAGTGGTTGCCATTTCCTTCTCCAGGAGATCTTCCTGACCCAGGGATCAAACCCAGGTCTCCCACATTAGAGGCAGATGCTTTAACCTCTGAGCTACCAGGGAATGCAAATATCTAGGTTTAAAATAAGAGAACAAAGTCATCACCAGGGGCCTGAAGACCTACGTCATATGCATCCTCTTGGCACCATGTTACCTGAGGGGGGGAATGGGTGACGAGGGGGTGGCTTGGTTTCCTCACGCATAAACCCTGGAAGCTGTCACCCTCAGGGACAGCATGCATGTGCTCCACTTATGCCTACGCTTCCCCATTCTCTCTGAACTACCTATGGGCACAGTTGTTCTATCAGACCCATTTCTTTAAAGGACACCTCCCCCTCAAGTTTGGAAAAGATTTTACTGAGAAATGGAGATGACACAGAATCACATTATCAAGGAGCATCATAAAGGATTTCCGGAGCCTTCAGAACTAATGCCCAGTTCTTAGCCTTCCTCTCAGAAAGTCAGATCCGGATTGGGTGTGGAGAACTCTAAAATCCATTTCCAAAGCCAAGACTTGCCCTTGTTTTATAAGGTTAAATGTTGAAAGTGGATTTGATCGCTGGCTCCACAAAAATGGAAAAGGAAGAAAAGGGATAAAAATGTGGCTTTTTGGGGTAAGACTTTTATCAAAAGCAGGTACACTGTTCAACCCTAGCTGAGAGACAAAGGGCGCCTTGTGTAGCTCCCTCCACAGGTGGTTCTCAAGCTGCAAGGGGAGGAAAGGAGTCGGGAATGCTTTTTGTGTGCCCAGGAAAAGAAAGAGCAATTCACGAGAGCCGCACACAGGACCTGGCTCTGAGGTGCGCCTGCAGGCCCAGCTGGGCCAGCGGTCGTGTTTCATCGTAAGGAGAGGAGGCCTGCAGGGAGCCAGGCCTGAGGGAGGCAAAGGTTTCCCCATGGCCCAAGGGCAGCACAGCCTCTCGTGAAAACATAATCGGAGCAGGCAGGAGTTCAGCAGGTCCCTGTGCAGGCCTCCTCAGGTCTGGGTGTCCAGCAGGGAGGTGCAGGTGATGAGAGACAAGCCCTTCTGCTTGGCAGTCTATTCTCTGAGGCACTTCTGAGGGCAGCAGACCACACTGTCCACCACGCAACCACTGGGCAAAGGCCCCTAAATGAGGACTGAAAAAGTAGCTGCTCTTAAATGAGGTGTGCTGAAAATTTTAAGGCAATTCCAAGAAAGTGAGCTCAAAATAAGGAGCTGTGAAATGTCTCAATAATTTTACAATTGGTTTTGAGCTTTTGAATTGTTATGAGAGGCTATACTGAGTTAAATAAAACATGATTGATTTAGCTGCATCTTTTTACTTTTTAATATGGTGACTGCTAGAAAATTTTAAATGGCATATATGGTTTATATTATATTTCCTTTGGGCTGTGCTGCCTTGCAGAATGCTCAGCCAGAATGGCTCTGACATTCTGAACTAATTTTCTTTTGGGTATTGGATAAAGGAGAGATTAAAAGGCAGGGACACATGGAGTGAAGAATGTGCATATGGTCCCAAGTCCTGCAGCTCCTGGTTTGACGAAGCTCATTCCTAGAGCACCAAAGCAGCCTGTCTCCCTCTTTGTGGTTGTATCCCTCATGTCTGATTCACACTGTGGTCCCAGCACCCAGCCTGGCGTGGAGAGGCCCCTGGGTTTGTCCTAGAAAGGGGTATCTTGTCTGGTCTCAATTAAGCTCCCTGTGTGTGTGGTCATCTGTTAAGTCACCCCAGTGGCTGCTTCTGGGGACTGATAGGCTATCAGCGAGGGGACAGAGAAGACTGGGTTGCATGTCTCTCATCCTCCAGCAGCATACTTGAGCTCGTGGCATGTGGACAGGTTCCAAAATGGCGAGGAGAAGGTGCAAGGCCCCTTGTGGCCTAGTCAGAGCCATATACTGTCCCTTCTGCCACACTCTGTCGACCAGAGCCATCACCAGGCCAGTCCAGATTCCAGGAGCTGAGGAACAGACTTAAGCTTCAGAGTCACATGGTAAGAACTATGTATGCCTCAAGGGAGGGAAACAATTTGGTCCATTTTTAAAAACCAATCTATCACAGGGGCTGTCTACTTCCCTTAGTTATTCCTTGTCCATTATAGCCTAGACTCCAGCCAAACTGTAATCCTCACTTTCCAAAAGTGATGCCAAACACTTTCAGACATCTCTGTTCTTGCTTGGACTTGTTGTTTCTTTGACCTAAACTGCCTTTTTCATCCCCTCATGCCTTCACCCTTACTGAAACTGTCTTTGAAAGGTTAACTTACAAATCCAGATTTAAAGGAGCTGATTGAAGATGTATACTCCTCTGCTCCCTCTTGAAAACCTAGGAAAAGGATATAAAGAGGACGTTTTATAAAAATGCATAAACCCACAAAGGCAAAGAGAAGAGAAACTGACAGCTGGTAAAGTATTTCAACAAAATGCAGGGATGTGGAAATCAGATGCATGGTGCCTAACAGCGATCAATCTCCTGCAGAACCCGAGCATCCAGGAACCAGGGGCTAGGTGCCCAGCAAGGTGGGGTAGGAGGTGCTGAACTGTGCATTTGTTGAATGTACAGGAAGCCACTGATCCCTGGATATTCTCATCCTCCCCACACAGGCACGTGAATAGCCTTCTTCACCCAGAGGCTCATAGGTTTCATCCTGAAGAGGCTTAGCCTGAGGAACTCTGGAGTTGGGAACAGTAGGCATAGCTCATGGCACCATTCTTAAAAGAGAGATTAATTAAGGGGATGTCTATGCACAAGAGGATGAAACTTTTAGCTGCATGCCCAGCCTGGCTCTGGAAAGTTGGCAACCAGCTTTATACATCCTGAGCAAGAGCCCAAAAGATTCCTCTTTAGGGAAATGGACCAACTCAAAAAGAAGATGTAAAAATACTGACATTTGTGAGCTGCTCAATAAAATATTGAGATAGCTGCCTGATTCCCCCATAAGGAAGCCTTCAGGCATAGGCCGAGCTAGCTCTTCCATACAGGTTGTTTCAGGCAGCTTGAAAGTGGAACTATTCGCCAAGGTCAAGAGACATTCGAACAAAGCCTCTACTATGACAGACAGCAATAAAATCAACAACAGCCAAAGAGATGGGGAGGTGGGTGGCAGAAGTCAGGTAATAAGAAAGGCAAGTCTGAGTTTGTATAAACAAAAGTCAATATATACTACTTACCTCTGAAAATATTAAGCAGTAGCATCATAAGCATGTTAGAAATATATTGGTAGCAGAATTAAAACTGGAAAGTGCTGGAAATCATTGTTTCTAAGGAGAAAAAAAGGGCTTGGCTGATTTCATAAAAAGTCTTATAAAACTATTAGATGGGCTCAACTCTGTACATGCATTACTTTGTTAGGAGAAAAAATTATTGTTTTCTTAAATAAACAACACCTACTTAAACATCCTCTCTTCTGAAAAGACTTCTCAGTCT
The DNA here is from genome assembly GCA_006408695.1 of Aepyceros melampus. NCBI lineage: Eukaryota > Metazoa > Chordata > Mammalia > Artiodactyla > Bovidae > Aepyceros > Aepyceros melampus. The sequence goes on from SJXQ01000361.1 coordinate 850,751, forward strand.
CCCAAGCAAGTACATGGCTATATTTTATACGTTTTCCTGTGACTACATTCAAAGGACTATGTTCATAGTTGATTGAAAGTCATGAATGAATACACTGAGGAAAATACGGTCATACATTTAACCATGTTTTATCTGTAATATATCTGTTTGACTGCTTACCTTTTTGCTAGGGTTTATGCTTTTTGAAGTCAGAGCTAAGCCTTAATTTAGCATTGGGCATTCAGAAGATGTTCCCTACATATGAGGGGTAGGGAATGGAGATTAAATTATAGGCACTTCATAAGGCAAAAGTTTCTCCCTTTAATTCATTTTCTATTTTATTTTTAATTTATCAATTTGTAATTAGTCTTGTTCCTAAAAGGAATCTATGCAGACTTGTTAAAACATTCCAGATAAAGAAAAAAAAAGTGAAGAAATCAGGGCACATGGGAAGCCTGTCTTTAAAAAGTCACACCAACTTCTATTTAAAATAAGAAAGAAGGAAGTACTAGGGAGGGAGGGATGAGAAACACAAGCAGGACAGCAGAAAGAAAGCACATTTAAGTCACTCAAATGGCCAAAAGAATTTGCCCAATGCTTGCACTTCATATTGCTCTTTACAGCATCGGACCTTGCTTCTATCACCAGTCACATCCACAAGTGGGTATTGTTTTTGCTTTGGCTCCATCCCTTCATTCTTTCTAGAGTTATTTCTCCACTGATCTCCAGTAGCATATTGGGTACCTACCGACCTGGGAGTTCCTCTTTCAGTATCGTATTATTTTGACTTTTCATACTGTTCATGGGGTTCTCAAGGCAAGAATACTGAAGTGCTTTGCCATTCCCTTCTCCAGTGGACCACATTCTGTCAGACCTCTCCACCATGTCCCGCCCATCTTGAGTGGCCCCACAGGGCATGGTTTAGTTTCATTGAGTTAGACAAGGGTGTGGTCTATGTGATTAGACTGACTATTTTCCTGTGAGTATGGTTTCAGTGTGTCTGCTCTCTGATGCCCTCTTGCAACATCTACCATCTTACTTGGGTTTCTCTTACCTTGGTCGTGGGGTATCTTCACAGCTCCTCCAGGAAAGTGCAGCCACTGCTCCTTACCTTGGATGAGGGGTATCTCCTCACTGCCACCCCTCCTGAAAAGCAGAGACATTACTTTGCCAACAAAAGTCCATCTAGTCAAGGCTATGGTTTTTCCAATGGTCATGTATGGATGTGAGAGTTGGACTGTGAAGAAGGCTGAGTGCCGAAGCATTGATGCGTTTGAACTGTGGTGTTGGAGAAGACCCTTGAGAGTCCCTAGGACTGCAAGGAGATCCAACCAGTCCATTCTGAAGGAGATCAGCCCTGGGATTTCTTTGGAATGAATGATGCTAAAGCTGAAACTCCAGTACCTTGGCCACCTCATGAGAAAAGTTGATCATTGGAAAAGACTCTGATGCTGGGAGAGATTGGGGGCAGGCGGAGAAGGGGACAACAGAGGATGAGATGGCTGGATGGCATCATGGACTCGATGGACGTGAGTCTGAGTGAACTCCAGGAGATGGTGATGGACAGGGAGGCCTGGCATGCTGTGATTCATGGGATTGCAAAGAGTTGGACATGGCTGAGCTACTGAACTGAACTGAACTGCCCTTCATATCCACCCCACCATCTACTCTGGAAATTTCACAGTCATCTCTTCACTCAGGCTGTCCTTCATGCTAACCAGTCCTTTCCATTGGCCAATGGCTGGTACCGACTCATCCTATAAGACAAGCCAGTCAAGGTGTAGTCTGTGGATGTGTACCTGTCTGTTTTCTGCATTTTTTTTTAATTGGTTTATAATTGGTTTACAATGTTGTGCTAGTTTCTGCTGTACAATGAAGTGAATCAGCTGTATGTACAAGTATACTCCCTCCCTCTTGTACCTCCCTTCAACCCCCCATTCCAACCATCTGTTATCACAGAGCACCAAGCTGAACTTCCTGTGCTATGTACAGCAGCTTCCCATTAGCTATTTTAAACCACTTAATTGAGGTAAGTCTGCAAGTTGAAAGAGAGCATTTAGATGTTATAATATGTTAGAGTAATTTCATATCTTTGTACTCTAATAAAGTTGGGCTTCATTTTTCAAAAATTTTACTTTCCTAGTCATTTTATTGTATCTGCAAGGTAGACTGAAAATTTAAAAAAGAAAAGCATTAGCCCTTTAGTATAGTTTGAAAAGCTACTTTACAACTCCTTTCAGATATCCCCATCCTCCAGGAAGCCTTACTATTTTCTCTCAGGTTCGGGGAGGGTGCTTCTCCTTGGCTATACTTCCACAAAGCCAAGCAAATTTCTGACTTTGTGCAGCTCAAGTATTCATTTGTAACTGTTTCCTCCAACAACTGTGAGCTTCTTGAGGGCAAGCACTGTATCACTATATCTTAGTTATCTTTGCATCAAGGACAAAGTCCAAGCAGATGTTTAATAAATGCTTGCTGAATATAAGAAACTGAGCAGTCTTGCTTGGGTATACACAGCCAATATGGGGTTCAGTAGTACCTGCTTATCTAAGTTTCCATTATTAATCAAATCATCTTCTGATTGACAATCTTCCTTTAAAATATGTTTAATTATTAGACACAGCTATTACATTAGATCTGATAGGCAAACTGCCTGAAGAACTATGGATCGAGATTAATAACACTGTATAGGAGCCAGTGACCAAGACCACCCAAAAGAAAAAGAAATGCAAGAAGACAAAACTGTTGTCTGAAAAGGCCTTATAAATAGCTGCAAAAAGGAGAGAAATGAAAAAGAAAGGAGAAAGGGAAAGATACGTCACACTGAATGCAGAGCACCAAAGAATAGAAGAAAAAGATAAGAAAGGCTTCTTAAGGGAACAATGCAAAGAAACAGAGGAAAACAACACAATGAGAAAGACTAGATATCTCTTCAAGAAAATTGGAGATACCATGGTAACATTTATTTTTTTTAATTAATTTTTATTTTTTTTTTAGTTTGTTTTGCTTTACAATACTGAGCACAATAAAAGACAGAAACAGTAAGGACTTAATAGAAGCAGAAGAGTTTAAGAAGATGGTGCAAGAGGATACAGAAGAACTGTACAAAAAAGGTATTAATGACCTGGATAACCACCATGGTATGGTTACTCACCTAGAGCCAGACATCCTGGAGTGTGAAGTCAAGTGGCCCTTGGGAAGCATTACTATAAATAAAGCTAGTGGAGGTGATGGAATTCCAGTGAGCTATTTCAAATCCTAAAAGATGATACTGTTAAAGTGCTGCACACTGGAAAACTCAGCAGTGGCCATAGGACTGGAAAAGGAGTTTTTATTTCAATCCCAAAGAAGGGCAATACCAAACAGTGTTCAAACTTTCAAACAACTCATTTCACGTGCTAGCAAGATAGAACTCAAAATCCTTCAAGCAAGGCTCCATCAGTATGTGAACCATGAAATTCCAGATGTACAAGCGGATTTAGAAAAGGCAGAAGAATTGGAGATCAAATTCCCTACATCTGTTGAATAATAGAAAAAGAAAGAGAATTCCAAAAACATCTACTTCTGCTTCATTGACTATGCTAGAGCCTTTGACTGTGTGGATTACAATAAACTGTGGAAAATTCTTAAACAGATAGGAATACTAGACCACCTTACCTGCCTCTTGCAAAACCTGTATGCAGGTCAAGCAACAGTTAGAACTGGACATGGAACAATGGACTGGTCCCAACTGGGAAAGAAGTATGCCAAGGATGTATAATATCACCAAGCTTTTTCAATTTATATGTAGAATACATCATGTGAAATACTGAGCTAGATGATTCATAAGCTGGAATTAAGATTGTGGGTAGAAGTATCAACAGTGCAGATGACACCACCCTAATGGCAGAAAGGGAAGAGGAATAAAAGAGCCTCTTGATGAAGGTGAAAGAGGAGAGTGAAAAAGTTGACATAAAACTCAACTTTCAAAAAACAAAAATCATGGCATCTGGTCCCATTCAGTTCAGTTCAGTTCAGTCGCTCAGTCATGTCTGACTCTTTGCGACCCCACGAATTGCAGCACACCAGGCCTCCCTGTCCATCACCAACTCCCGGAGTCTACTCAAACTCATGTCTGTCAAGTCGGTGATGCCATCCAGCCATCTCATCCTCTGTCGTCCCCTTCTCCTCCTGCCCCCAACCTCTCCCAGCATCAGGGTCTTTTCCAGTGAGTCAACTCTTTGCATGAAGTGGCCAAAGTATTGGTTTCAGCTTTAGCATCAGTCCTTCCAATGAACATCCAGGACTGATTTCCTTTAGAATGGACTGGTTGGACCTCCGTGCAGTCAAAGGGACTCTCAAGAGTCTTTTCCAGCAACACAGTTCAAAAGCATCAATTCTTTGGTGCTCAGCTTTCTTCACAGTCCAACTCTCACATCCATACATGACCACTGGAAAAACCATAGCCTTGACTAGATGGACCTTTGTTGGCAAAGTAATATCTCTGCTTTTGAATAGCTATCTAGGTTGGTCATAACTTTCCTTCCAAGGAGTAAGCATCTTTTAATTTCACAGCTGCAATCATCATCTGCAGTAATTATGGAGCTCCAAAAAAATAAAGTCTGACACTGTTTCCACTGTTTCCCCATCTATTTCCCATTAAGTGATGGGACCGGATGCCATGATCTTAGTTGTCTGAATGTTGAGTTTTAAGCCAACTTTTTCACTCTCCTCTTTCACTTTCATCAAGAGGCTTTTTAGTTCCTCTTCACTTTCTGCCATAAGGGTGGTGTCATCTGCATATCTGAGGTCGTTGATACTTCTCTTGGCAATCTTGATTCCAGCTTGTGCTTCTTCCAGCCCAGCGTTTCTCATGATGTACTCTGCATATATGTTAAATAAGCAGGGTGACAACATACAGCTTCGACATACTCCTTTTCCTATTTGGAACCAGTCTGTTGTTCCATGTCCGGTTCTAACTGTTGCTTCCTGACCTGCATATAGGTTTCTCAAGAGTGGTCTGGTATTCCCATCTCTTTCAGGATTTTCCACAGTTTATTGTGATCCACAAAGTCAAAGGCTTTGGCATAGTCAATAAAGCAGAAATAGATGTTTTTCTGGAACTCTCTTGCTTTTTCCATGATCCAGCAGATGCTGGCAATTTTCTCTCTGGTTCCTCTGCCTTTTCTAAAATTACTTCAGGGCAAATACATAGGGAAACAATGGAAACAGTGACAGACTTCCAAAATCACTGCAGATGGTGGCTGCAGCCATGAAATTAAAAGACGCTTGCTCCTTGGAAGAAAAGCAATAACAAACTAGACAGTGTATTAAAAAGCAGAGACATTGGTTTGCCAACAAAAATCTGTATAGTCAAAGCTATGATTTTTCCAGTAGTCATGTATGGATGTGAGAGTTGTACCATAAAAAAGACGATTGTCAAAGAATTGATCCTTTCAAATTGTGTTGTTGATTGTGCTCTCAAGATTCTTGAGAGTCCTTTGGATGTCAAGGAGATCAAACCATTCAATCCTAAACACATCAACCCTGAATATTCACTGGATTGTCCACTCTTCATTGGACAAATGCTGAAGCTCCAATACTTTGGCCACCTCATGTGAAGAGTGACTCACTGGAAAAGACCCTGATGCTGGGAAAGATTGAGGGCAGGAGAATAAGAGGACAACAGAGGATGAGATGGCTGGATGGCATCACTGACTTAACTGACATGAGTTTAAGCAGACTCTTGGAGATGGTGAAGGACAGGGAAGGCTGGGGTGCTGCAGTTCATGGGGTTGCAAAGAGTTGGACACAACTTAGGAACTGAATATTACTATCCTGGAAGCCATTCTGACCAGTTTGTTTAGCATAAAGCTATAAATCCTTTCTCTGTATTTCATTTTGTGTTGATTTTATAGATTAACTCTTGAGTAATTTTTCTAATTTTTGAGTTCAAATGAAATTTTTGCTCTACTGCACTACTCATATGGGAAAAGAAAACCATTTCCTTGTATCACTATGAGGAAAATAGCATATAGTATATTCATATAACAGTACTATATGTAGCACATTTTAGACTTACAATAAGTATTTCTCTCAAGGTATGGCAAACTTTAGGCATGTAACTTCTTCCCCTTGTATCTGAGGCAAACATTGCTAAACATTCATACTTTACTATATTGACCTAAACCACCAGGTTTCCCCAGTGGCTCAGTGGTAAAGAAAACGCCTGCAGTGCAGGAGATGCAGCAGGAGATATGGGTTAGATCCCTGGGTCAGGAAGATCCCCTGGAGGAGGGTGTGGCAACTCCAGTCTTCTTGCCTAGAAAATCCCATGGACCTGGCGGGCTGCAGTTCACAGGGTCACAAAGAGCCAGACACAACTGAAGAGACTTAGCATGCATGCCGCATGCACCCTCTGACATAAAACAGACCTAGGCTGCTATTCAGCCACCATCAACTGAAGAGAAATGGAAACACACACTTTATTTGTCACCCTCAGTACATATCATGCAACTTAGGGTGTGAGTGTAGGCTAAGGCTGAAGCGAGTGAAGATCCCATTCCAAACTAGATTTTAACAAGTATAGGATAGCAAGTCTAGTCTGCTTGCATTAGACGGTATAGAAAATGAGAACATACTTCTCTTCAGATTTCCTGAAGATGCAAGAACTATCACACTGTGGAAGGAGAAGCAAGAAATCCTTCTGGATGGTAATGCAGTCTCTGATTCTAAGAAACCAGAAGAAATGTAAACAGGTTACAGCTGGATTAATATCTAACATACCAGACTTCCCTGGTGGTCCACTGGTTGGTGCCAATGCAGGGGACATGGGTTCGATCTCTGCTCCAGGGAGATTCCACATGCCATAGGGCAAGTAAACCAATGAGCCACAACTACTGAAGCTCGAATGCCCTAGAGCCCATGCTCTACAACAAGAGTTATTGTTGTTCAGTTAGTCAGTCATGTCTGGCTCTTTGCGACCCCATGGACTGCAGCACACCAGGCTTCCCTGTCCCTCGCTGTATCCCAGAGTTTAAACTCAGATCCATTGAGTCACTGATGCTATCCAGACATTTCATCCTCTGTTGTCCCCTTCTCCTGCCTTCAATCCTTCCCAGCACCAGGGTCTTTTCCAATTAGTCAGCTCTTCATATCAGGTGGCCAAAGTACTGGAGCTTCAGCTTCAGCATCTGTCCTTCCAATGAATATTCAGGGTTGATTTCATTTGGGATTGACTGGTTTGGTCTCCTTGCTGTCCCAGGGACTCTCAAAAGTCTCCTCCAGCACCACAGTTCAAAGGCATCAATTCTTCAGTGCTCAGCCTTTTTTACTGTCTGGCTCTCACATTCATACATGACTACTGGAAAAACCATAGCTTTGACTATATGGACCTTTGTAGGCAAAGTAATGTCTCTGCTTTTTAATACACTGTGTAGGTTTGTCACTGCTTTTCTTTCACAGAGCAAGTGTCTTTAAATTTCATGGCTGCAGTCACCATCGGCAGTGATTTTGGACCCCAAGAAAATAAAGTCTGTCACTGTTTCCATTGTTTCCCCATGTATTAGCCACGAAATAATGGGCCAAATGCCATGATCTTTGTTTTTTGAAAGTTGAGTTTTGAGCCAGCTTTTTCACTCTCCTCTTTCACCTTCATCAAGAGGCTCTTTAATATCTCTTTGGTTTCTGCCATAAGGGTAGTGTCATCTGCATATTTGATGATCTTGATTCCAGCTTGTGCTTCATTCAGCCTAGTATTTCGCATGATGTACTCTGCATATAAGTTAAATAAGCAGGGTGTTCAATATACAGCTATGATGTAGTCCTTTTCCAGTTTGGAAACAGTCCATTGTTCCATGTCCAGTTCTAACTGTTGCTTCTTGACCTGCACACAGGTTTTGCAGGAGGCAGGTAAGGTGGTCTGGTGTTCCCATCTCTTTAAGAATTTTCCATAGTTTGTTGTGATCTACACAGTGAAAGGCTTTCATGTAGTCAAAGAAGCAGCGGTATATGATTTTCAAATTGTCTTTTTCTATGATCCAAAGGAGGTTGGCAATTTGACAACAAGGAGTCGCTGCAATGAGAAGCCCAAGCACCTCAACTAGAGAGAAGCCCCCACTCGCTACAACTTGAGAAAGCCCGCACACAGTAATGAAGATCCAGTATAGCCCAAATAAATAAATAAGACTTAACTAATCGATGCATTTCCCTCAAGAGAGAAGAGTTGGTAAATACCCGATTCCCAATAACTTTACGTGACAATGTATGAAACCTTTGTGTCACTCCTTAGGATGAGGCATGGAGAGTGAATGGGTGCTTCAGACATAAAACTAAAATGAAAAACAATATAAAACTGTATTAGACAATGAGTACAATTAAGTAATAAATATGCATACCATAAAAAGACTGGATGGGAATACATCAAAATAAAGGCTGTAGTCTCTCTTAGAATGTAGTTATAGATATTTTTTCTTGTTTTTGGATTTTCTATAAGCAGTTTTATTAAAAATGGGGAGGGAGGTTCAAGAGGGAGGGACCAAGTGTATACCTATGGCTGGTTCATGTTCATGTATGGCAGAAACCAATAAACATTATAAAGCAATTACCTTCAATTAAAAATAAATAATTTTTTTAATTAACATTAAAAATGAATTAACTCTTTCACATCCTACAATATTCTAAATAAAAGAACATTTACAAATAGGGCAAACAGGGGTCTCTTTAGCTGTAGGGGCCTGAAGCAGGGAGGCTGAATAAGTAAACAATGAGCATTTTGTTGGTTTCCTGATTCTCTCCTGGCTAAGTACAGTAAGAGAGAAGACAAACTCGTCTAAAGGAAGCCATATGCCAAAAGCATAAAAACTGAGATTCCCATATCCCCCAAGAAGGAAAGATCTTGATGTTTCAATGAGAGAAGTGAGGATTGATCTGCTAACTGTGCTATTTTAGTGTGTGTGTGTGTGTGTGTGTCTTTCAAGGTCAGAGGTAAGTCTGGACCATCTGGGATGAGTCTCTTCTTTGCGTAACCTTGTTTGATTCCAGAGCACACAATAGTATTACCACATCCACACAGTTTATGAACTGGAAGTTTGTGAATCCTCTTCAAATATGCCAGTGTCACCTGGGGGACACTGACCTTTCTGAAAGGGCCTATTTAAACCTGACCATCACTAAAATGCGTTACTGGGACAGCAGCATGCAAAATAAGTATCAAAGGAAAACAAAAGAATGTTGTCCTTTTATTGTAATCCGTTGGAAGAGAGGTGACGAATGCTTTGAAACAAAGCATTTAACAGGAGAACACTGAATACTGTGTCACTAGGAGGAAGCAGTCTTGTTTATCTACAAGATAAGGGCCATGTGTTCCCAGGTACATTGCTAACTCTTTCCAGAAACTTGTGTCTGGGTTGGAAATGACCTGAGTATCTCTTCCCCCAGAGGCTTTGGTTTTCTAATTAGTGGAATGTGATATAAAGGCCAAAGTTGTGATCTTTTATTAGGTTACAAGTTCATTGCCAGCCTGAGGTATTGTATTTTTTATCCATTTTCTTTAGAATAACTGCCTTAGAGGTCTCCTTCATGCTGAGTCCTAGTTTTTACTCCAAATCTCCTGAAACCTACATAAACCAGCACATACCCACATCCTCTAAGGTACAACTGTCAGGGGCTCTTTTGCATGCTTAAGAGACTGAAGTGATGGCATTTAGACTGACAGGGCAGGCTGGGCACTCACTGAGCACACACACACCAGCCACAAGGCAGGGCTGGATCCCTATGAAGTTGCCAGAATTCAGACACTAACTATAGACATTGTCAGATGGGCTGCTAGGAAGGGCTATTGCCATGTGAACCTCCTTCTCCTTGACTATGTTCACCCTTTCAGCTTGATAGTCAGGAGTTCTTTTCTGTTGGTTAGTTTTGTATGTTCTAGGGGATGGGGAGCATGATGGGAAAAGGTACTAATTTCTACACTGTTGCGGCTGCTGCTGCTGCTGCTGCTAAGTCGCTTCAGTCGTGTCCGACTCTGTGCGACCCCATAGACGGCAGCCCACCAGGCTTCTCCGTCCCTGGGATTCTCCAGGCAAGAACACTGGAGTGGGTTGCCATTTCCTCTCCAATGCATGAAAGTGAAAAGTGAAAGTGAAGTCGCTCAGTCGTGTCCAACTCCCAGAGGCTACTAAAAGGCAAAGTTGAAGGCAACTGCCAAAGGCTACTCCTTTCTCTTCTTCACTTGATCTGTTTGGACCAATGCACAAGGGAAAAAGGCAGACAGAATGGCTCTGAAAAGTTGCACTCTGTTTTAAAGCTGATAAAAGGATGTGTTTCAGCTTAGGAGAAAAATACATTATAAAGTGCCCGAGCAATTAAACAAATGGTATTTGCAAACATCTGCCATCCAGTACTGTTGCCTGTGTTCAAACAAAGCCTCCCAGTGTCTTTGGCAAGCCAGGGTGAGATAAGCTGGGTGCCATTTGCTAAATGAACTCTTCCAGATTACAGTTCTATGGCCTGAGGGAATTCATTCAAACCCACATGGGAAAATTAATTGCCAAAGAGGTAGTTATTCCCTAAAAAAAAAAAAAACTAAAAACTAAAAACAAACAACAAAAAATTGGAACCTGGAGTGAAGTTGGCAGTAAGTCAATGAGATTTTATTAACCTTTGTCAAACCATGTTTATTATTTATGTCTGAATCACAGAATCCTAAAGTTATAAAAGGGACAAATGAGACTTCTGGTTGAGAATGGCTTCTAACAGGACTACTGCTTCCCTTGCAATTTCTCCAGTCCATACCTATAAAGACAAACCCAAAGATAGAGACTTTAAATAGCATCAGATGACCAGTCCAACGCACAATATGGGGAAAATGGCTAAAAATGCAGATGCGTTCTGAACTTTGGCTCTCCTATTTAATAGCTGAGTAACTTTTTCTCACCTGCAGAGTAGAGATGATGGGGACATTTTCATAGGCTGGTCATGAGGATTGGAGAAGATACACTTGTAAAGTCTTCACCAAGTAAATACTTAGTAAATGTTAGCATGAGTAGCATAGCTTCATGGTTATTAATGTTGTCATTATAAAACAGGATTTCCTCTGTCGTTCTGAAATTGTAGCAAATGGAGGAAGTAATGGCAAAGAATGTTCTAGATTTACTGAGAGGTGCTCATTTTAGTATATCTCCTGTTCCTAAGTCCCAGTCTTATCTGCAACTAATATAAAAGAGAAACTGGCAGAGAAGTGTGTCCTCTGGGTGAATATTTGGAAAAAGAGACTATAATAACCTCCTCTTCCCCATGGGGGAAGACAACTGGTGTTTCTTCTCTAAGAGGTTAAGAGAGGGAGATCCTAAGAAAAATTCTAAGTTTTGGGGTTTCCAACACCCCCATTTTCCATTAACCAAAAGACTTAATGACTATCCTTCCCCTGAAGGTTGGTGAGGCAACAGGTCTGCTGAGTAGCCAATGTGTTCCTTGGTCTTGAAGAAAAGACAGGAAAGAGATGGTAGAGTTGAGGGAAGAAGTGACTGAGAGGCAGCTTAGGTTTCCACTGCTTTCATGGCAAGGCAAAAAGAATGTTCCATGGCTGGGTGGACACTACCTTGATATGGCTGGCCTTTTTCATTTCACCTATGTCTCAACAAGGAGCCCCATCTACCATGTAAAAGCAAGTAATCACAGAGGCTGCTGGAATCAAAAGCGGGGAGACAAACCCGATTCCTCAAATCAAGGGCTCTACAGAGTTCAGGATCCTTTGTCTCCCAGCTCCTCCAAGGAGACCATCAGACAGCCAGAGCCAGCAAGGGGAAACTGGCCACACAGAAGCTGCAGTCAGAGAAGGGGAGAAAATGAACAGTGAAAGGCCTGCCTCTTGTCCTCTGTCCCGTCCTTCTTTCCCACTTAAATCCCTTGAGAGGAGACAGCTCTGAAGTGCCATCTTTAGCCCGATTTGCAATAGGAATGCAGAAAGAACTTTGAATTGCATGTAAGACTGACACTTAAAACTCATTCTGAGGGAGGCTTATTAATCTGTTCTAATAATCAAAAGTGACTGAAAACACTGCAGATTATGAGCAAAATACAAATATGGGAACCATCACCCAGTGGTGGAAATGGCAGTTAACAGAGCATAATTATTTAGAAAAAAATTCATATTTTTGATTCATTGTGTGAGATTTCTCAATAAAGTATATGTTATTATTACTATTAGTTGTAAGGCTGATGGGGCAAGATTTAAAGAGAATCGTATATAGAGGCTTCAATTCACAACCAATGCTGGCTTTAAATCATGAAACAGAACTGTCTGAGAAAAGGCATAAGACATGCCAGTCATCCTACCATGAGCCCACTGACCCAGATGATCAAGCTGACACAAACCAGAAAACGGGCTACTACCCCTCTCTGTGCACTAGGAATGCTCTGTGAAAATGTTTTTTCCTGCAGTAGTCCTCATCAGCATCTTCTTGTAACCAAGCAAGTAACACACACACACACAAAAGACCTTGCTCAGAAACTTAAGGAGAAACTGTGGTGCTGTCTGAAATCTAGAGACTGCATCACAAAGCGCTGGTACATGGAGGGAGCCTCGACAGTATGCCCTGATCACTATACTTCTCCATTCCTTTTCTTGGCTCAGAATACTAGAGAATCACACAGGAAAAGAAGAAGCATCTGTTGAGTGCAGAGGTTCACTAGTCAAAGTTTCTCTAAATGAAAAACATAATATCTAAAATGAAAAATTCACTTATGGGATTAGTAGTAGATTAGACGCTGCACAAGAAAAAGTGCTGAACTTGAAACATCAAAATAGAAACTATTCAAACAGAAAGACAGAGGAAGATTGGAAAGTCTTAGTAACCTATGAAACAACACAAAGTGTTATAGTGTATGTTTAAAAGTGATGGGGCAGACAAAATCTTTGAAGATATAATGGCCAAAGCTTCCAAATTTGATAAAAATAATAAACCCATAGATTTGGGGTATTTAATAAACAAGCAGCATAAACACAAAGAAAACCACACCAAGACACACTGTAATTAAACTGCTGCAAACTACAAATAAACAGGTAAAAAAAATTATAACACAATTCTCACCAGAAAATAGGCATGCCAGAAAACAATGGAATGGAAGGGGCTGAATGTGTATCTTGTGGGGTGAGGTGAGAGGCACAGAAACCCTATACTTAGAATTCTATATTCAACAAAAACATCCTTCAAATATTAAAGTGAAATAAAACTTAACCAGGCAAACAAAGTTCAGTAAATTCATTAGCAGTAGGCCTGAATCATAATAAATATGAAAAGAAATTCTCAAGTAGAAGGAAAAAGATTTACTTACACCAAGGTCTATAAATGAAAAAAAGAAAACCACCAGAAATGGTAAAGAGATGGGCAAATCTTTAAAATATTTTTCCTACTTAAAATTTTTTTTAAAAGACTATTGACTCATAAAAGAAAGGTAGTAACAACATAGTGAGGTTTATAACACATGTAGCAGTAAAATATATGCCAATGAGATCCAAAAGGGGAAAAAAGGGAAATAGAAGCAAAACAATATATGATTTTTATATTATACATGAAATAGAATAATATTTAAAATTAGGCTAATAAATTAAAAAGGCATGTTATAATTTTGAAAGAAACCATTAAAATTAAAAGAGGTACAGTAAGTAAACCAATAGTGGGGATAAAATGAAATATTAAGAAAACACTAAATTATCCAAAAAGGTAAGAAAACAGAACAAAGGAGAGGACAAACAGTAAATAAATAGCAAGATGACAGATTTAAACACAACTATAAAACTATAAAAGGGCAAGGCGGTCCTAAGATGGCAGAGGAATAAGACGGGGAGATCACTTTCTCCCCAACAAATTCTACAAAAGAACATTTAAACGCTGGGTAAATACCACAAAACAACTTCTGAATGCCAGCAGAGGACATCAGGCACCCAGAAAAGCAGCCCATTGTCTTCGAAAGGAGGTAGGAAAAAATATAAGAGACAAAAAGAGACAAAAGAGGTAGGGATGGAGCTCCGTCCTGGGAAGGGAGTCTTAAAAAGAGAGAAGTTTCCAAACACCAGGAAACACTCACTGGCGAGTCTGTGCTGAGCCTTGGAACCTCAGAGGGCAACATAACAGGGAGGAAAAATAAATAAATAATTGAAACCCACAGATTACGAGCCCAGCGGTAACTCCCCCAGTGGAGAAGCAGTGTAGATGCCTGCATTCACCACTAGCAAGCAGGGGCTGGGCAGGGAGGCGCAGGCTGCATTGCTTAGAGTAAGGACCTGGCCTGAATGCCCCGAGGGCAATCCGGGGGAACTAACTTGGGATAGCAAACCAGACTGTGGGATAGCTACCACACAAAAAGCCCTAAGACACCACCAGGCCCACTCACAGAACAAAGGACTGAGCAGAGGTAGCTGGCTGCAGACCACCCCCCTCCGGTGACAGGCAGCCAGAGCTGGAAGGGGGCAATTGCAGCCCCAGAGAGGCATTATCTACCAAACTGAAAGCAGGCTTCTTTGCTAAGACTTCTTGGGATTTTGGAAGGTCAACATCTGCCTGAGAAGGCGACACCCAGAAAACGGAGAGGCAGGGACTGGGGAGGCAATAAGTCGCAGCGACCACGCTCGCCAAACACCTCATCACCTGAGTTGCTTGGACCTGGGAAGGGCACAAAATGCAGGCTCAACCAAGTCTGCGCCTCTGAGGAATACCCAAGTGCCTGGACCTGAGCGCTTAGACCTGGGAGGTGCATGCAGCGCAGGGCTGGCCTCGGACAGTTCCCGGTGGAGCAACCTAGAGCCTGAGCAGTGTGGGCAGGGAGGGCACATGCGCCGTGAGTCGGGGCAGGCCCAGTGTGGCTGAGGCACTGCGAGCACACGCCAGTGTTGTTTGTTTGCAGCATCCCTCCCTCCCCACAGCGTGACTGAACAAGTGAGCCTAAAAAAGTGTCCACCACCACTCCCTTGTGTCAGAGCGGAAATCAGCCACTGAAGAGACCAGCAAACAGAAGAAGCTAAAACAGAGGGAACCGTCTTGGAAGTAATAGGTGCAATAGATTGAAACCCTGTAGTTAGTACTGACTACATAGGAAGGGGCCTATAGATCTTGAGAAATATAAGCCAGATCAAGGAACTAGCTGAAAATGAACTGACTCCACACTGCCCACACCACCACCAGAGAAAGTCCTAGATATATTTTTACTATCATTAAAAAAAAAATTTTAAGTCCTCTATTACTCCTTTAACTTTCATTTTTATAACCTACTAGTACTTTGCAAAAAAAAAAAAAAGAGAGACCTATTTTTTAAAGCAAACTTCATGTATATATATTTTTATAATTTTTGTGACTTTTTTTTCCTTTTCTTTAATATTGTATTTTTGAAAATCCAACCCCTACTCTAGATTTTTAATCTTTGCTTTTTGGTATTTGTTATCAATTTTGTACCTTTAAAAACCCAATCTTCAGTACCCATTTTTACTTGGGAGTGAGATTACTGGCTTGACTGCTCTCTCTCCCTTTGGACTCTCCTTTTTCTCGACCAGGTCACCTCTATCTCCTCCCTCCCCCTTCTCTTCTCTACCCAAATCTGTGAATCTCTTTGTGTGTTCCAGATGGTGGAGAACACTTAAGGAACTGATTACTGGCTGGATCTGCCTCTCTCCTTTTGATTCCCCGCCTTTATCCTCCTGGCCACCTCTGTCTCCTTCCTCCCTCTTCTCTTCTCTGTATAACTCCGTGAACATCTCTGAGTGGTCCAGACTGTGGAGCGCACATAAGGAAGTGATTACTGGCTAGCTTGCTCTCTCCTCTTTGGATTCTACCTCATCTCATTCGAATCACCTCTAACTCCCTCCTCCCTCTTCTGTTCTCCATGTAACTCTGGGAACCTCTCTGGGTGTCCCTCACTGTGGAGAAACTTTTCACCTTTAACCTAGATGTTTTATCAATGGTGCTGTATAGATGGAGAAGTCTTGAGGCTACTGTAAAAATAAGACTGAAAACCAGAAGCCAGGAGACTTAAGTCCAAATCCTGAGAACACCAGAGAACTCCTGACTCCAGGGAACATTAATTGACAGGAGCTCATCAAATGCCTCCATACCCACACTGAAACCAAGCACCACCCAAGGGCCAACAAGTTCCAGAGCAAGACATACCACACAAATTCTCCAGCAACATAGGAACATAGCCCTGAGCTCCAATATACAGGCTGCCCAAAGTCACTTCAAACCCACTGACATCTCATAACTCATTACTGAACACTTCATTGCACTCCAGAGAGAAGAAATCCAGCTCCACTCACCAGAACACCGACACAAGCTTCCCTAACCAGGAAACCTTTACAAGGCACCTGTACAACCCCACTCACAGTGAGGAAACTCCATAATAAAGAGAACTCCACAAACTGCCAGAATACAGAAAGGCCACCCCAAACACAGCAATATAAACAAGATGAAGAGACAGAGGAATACCAAGCAGGTAATGGAACAGGATAAATGCCCACCAAACCAAACAAAAGAGAAAGAGACAGGGAATCTACCTGGTAAAGAATTCCGAATAATGATAGTGAAAATGATCCAAAATCTTGAAACCAAAATGGAATCACAGATAAACAGCCTGGAGACAAGGATTGAGAAGACGCAAGAAAGGTTTAACAAGGACCTAGAAGAAATTAAAAAGAGTCAGTATATAATGAATAATGCAATAAAAAAGATCAAAAACACTCTGGAGGGAACAAATAGTAGGATAACAGAGGTAGAAGATAGGATTAGTGAAGTAGAAGATAGAATAGTAGAAATAAATGAATCGGAGAGGAAAAAAGAAACATGAATTAAAAGAAATGAGGACAATCTCAGAGACCTCGAGGACAGTGTTAAACACCCCAACATTCGAATCATAGGAGTCCCAGAAGAAGAAGACAAAAAGAAAAACCATGAGAAAATACTTGAGGAGATAATAGTTGAAAACGTCCCTAAAATGGGGAAGGAAATAATCACCCAAGTCCAAGAAACCCAGAGAGTCCCAAACAGGATAAACCCAAAGTGAAACACCTCAAGACACATATTAATCAAATTAACAAAGATCAAACACAAAGAACAAATATTAAAAGTAGCAAGGGAAAAACAACAAATAACACACAAGGGGATTCCCATAAGTATAACAGCTGATCTTTCAATAGAAACTCTTCAGGCCAGGAGGGATTGCAGGACATACTTAAAGTGATGAAAGAAAATAACCTACAGCCCAGATTACTGTACCCAGCAAGGATCTCATTCAAATATGAAGGAGAAATCAAAAGCTTTACAGACAAGCAAAAGCTGAAAGAATTCAGCACCACCAAACCAGCTCTCCAACAAACGCTAAAAGGATCTTCTCTAGACAGGAAACACAAAAAGGGTGTATAAACTCGAACCCAAAACAATAAAGTAAATGGCAATGGGATCGTACTTATCAATAATTACCTTAAATGTAAATGGGTTGAATGCACCAACCAAAAGACAAAGACTGGCTGAATGGATAAAAAAATAAGACCCCTATATATGTTTTCTACAAAAGACCCACCCCAAAACAGGGAACACATACAGACTAAAAGTGAAGGGCTGGAAAAAGATATTCCATGCAAATAGAGACCAAAAGAAAGCAGGAGTAGCAATACTCATATCAGATAAAAGAGACTTTAAAACAAAGGCTGTGAAAAAAGACAAAGAAGAACACTACATAATGATCAAAGGATCAATCCAAGAAGATATAACAATTTCATGGTGTCGCAAAGAGTCAGACACAACTGAGTGACTGAACTGAACTGAACTGATGGCAGTTCTATTTCCAATTTTTTAAGGAATCTCCGCACTGTTCTCCATACTGGCTGTACTAGTTTGCATTCCCAACAGTGTAAGAGGGTTCCTTTTTCTCCACACCCTCTCAAGCATTTATTGTTGTAGACTTTTTGATAGCAGCCATTCTGACTGGCATGAGATGGTACCTCATTGTGGTTTTGATTTGCATTTCTCTGATAATGGATGATGTTGAGCATCTTTTCATGTGTTTGTTAGCCATCTGTATGTCTTCTTTGGAGAAATGTCTGTTTAATTCTTTGGCCCATTTTTTAAATTGGGTCATTTATTATTCTGGAATTGAGCTGCAGGAGTTGCTTGTATATTTCTGAGATTAATTGTTTGTCAGTTGCTTCATTTGCTATTATTTTCTCCCATTCTGAAGGCTATCTTTTCACCTTGCTTATAGTTTCCTTTGTTGTGCAGAAGCTTTTAATTTTAATTAGATCCCATTTGTTTATTTTTGCTTTTATTTCCATTACTCTGAGAGGTGGGTCATAGAGGATCCCGCTGTGATTTATGTCAGTGTTTTGCCTATGTTCTCCTCTAGGAGTTTTTATAGTTTCTGGTCTTATGTTTAGATCTTTAATCCATTTTGAGTTTATTTTTGTCTATGGTGTTAGTGTTCTAGTTTCATTCTTTTACAAGTGGTTGACCAGTTTTCCCAGCACCACTTGTTAAAGAGATTGCCTTTTCTCCATTGTATATTCTTGCTTCCTTTGTCAAAGATAAAGTGTCCATAGGTGCGTGGATTTATCTCTGGGCTTTCTATTTTGTTCCATTGATCTATGTTTCTGTCTTTGTGCCAGTACCATACTGTTTTGATGACTGTGGGTTTGTAGTAGAGCCCGAGGTCAGGCAGGTTGATTCCTCCAGTTTCATTCTTCTTTCTCAAGATTGCTTTGGCTGTTTGAGGTTTTTTGTATTTCCATACAAATTGTGAAATTAATTTTTCTAGTTCTCTGAAAAATACCATTGGTAGCTTGATAGGGATTGCATTGAATCTATAGATTGTTTTGGGTAGTATTCTCATTTTCACTGTATTGATTCTTCTGATCCATGAACATGGTATATTTCTCCATCTATTTGTGTCATCTTTGATTTCTTTCTTCAGTGTTTTATAGTTTTCTATATATAGGTCTTTTGCTTCTTTAGGTAAATTTATTCCTAAGTATTTTATTCTTTTCATTGCAATGGTGAATGGAATTGTTTCCTTAATTTCTCTTTCTGATTTCTATATTGTTAGTGTATAGGAATGCAAAGGATTTCTGTGTGTTAATTTTATATCCTGCATCTTTACTATTCATTGATTAGCTCTAGTAATTTTCTGGTGGAATCTTTAGGGTTTTCTATGTAGAGGATCATGTCATCTGCAAACAGTGAGAGTTTTAATTCTTCAGAAGACACTTTTCATATGGGCTTCCTCCTTCATTAAGGAGGCTAGGCCTGGACATCAGTATAGTAGCATGTACCACCGTGGAACCTTACGGTGGGTGCATCAGAGACAATTTGTTTCTTTCCACTGAAGGCAATCCATTTGGGTTAGACACATATATGTTGTATTAAACTACTTTTGAAAATGGAGTTATCCAAGCAAAGAATCCTTGAAAAGAGCTTAGGAATTGTCTTGACCCACACTTTACCTCAGTTGGATCCAGAAACTTGAGTATATTGAAATGCTATTTTTGAAAGTATTAGTATTCTTTGGGTTTAGAATTGAGACAATAAATAGAGAACTTAGAATAAATAAGAAATAAATAATAAATGAGAAACTTGTGTGAGAAGAGAAAGATGGAAATTTGGAAACATGTTCTGAACTGGTCTTTAATTCAATCTCAAGTTTGAAGGAGTCAGTTTTTGGCAGAAGAGATTTGAGATTCAGCTCTTTAAAAAGAATCCCTCTTGTTTCTCATTTGACTTTGCAATATAAAGAGTTCTTTCATAACCTAATGGATTTGGAATCAGTGCAATAATCTTTGCTTTTTAGAAGTAAGTGAATGTACCAAGATGATATATTGTCAGGTAATAGTGTGATGCTTGCTGATAAAAGGAAACTCAAGTAATACAAGTTCTCTTTTAGAGGAAATGTACCTCAACATAATAAATGTCATATATACAAATCTATAAAGAACATCATACCAATGAAAACATTTTCTCTAAGATGAGGAACAAGATAAGAATATTCACTCTCACAGTGGTATTAGAAGTCCTAGCCAGAGCAAGTAGGCAATAAAAAGATAAAAGGATCCAAATTGGAAGTGAAAATGGTCATTGCATGATACTATATATAGAAAACACTAAAGACTTCATAAAAAAAATGTGAGAACTGATAAAGAATTCAGTAAAATTTCAGAATACAAAATCATGCATAGAAATTGGTTGCATTTCTATACATTAGTAATAAAGTAACAGAAATTAATAAAACCATCCTATTTACAATTGCATCAAAAATAATAAAATACCCAGGAGGTAAAAGTCCAGTACACTGAAAGCTATAAGACAATGATTAAAGAAACTGAAGAAGACCCAAATAAATGGGAGGATATTCTGTGCTCATGGACAGGAAGAATTAATGTTGTTAAAGTAAATTTCTGTACTACCCAAAGTGATCTACATAATTCAATTCAATCTCTATCAAAATTCCAATACTAGTTTTTACAAAACTAGAACAAACAATTCTAAAATTTGTATGGAACCACAAAAGACCTCAAATAAACAAAGCAAACTTGAGAAATAAAAACAAAGCTGGAGCATCATCTTCCCTGATTTCAAACTATATTGCAAATCTATAGTTATCAAGAGTATGGTATTGACATTAAAAAAGACAATCAGTTGAACAGAATAGAGCACCTAGAATAAAACCATGCATATATGGTCAATTAATATACAACAAAGAAGCCAAAATTATACAATGTGGAATGAACAGTCTCTTTAATAAATGGTGTTGAGAAAACTGGACATCTATCTGCAAAAGAATGAAACTGAACTACTTTCTCACAGCATATACAAAAATCAACTTAAAATGAATTAAAGACTTGAAAGTAAGACCTGATTCCATAAGACTCATAAAAGAGAACATAGGCAGTATGCTCTTTGATGTTGGCTTTAGCAATATTTTTTTCAATCTTGTCTCATCAAACAGTGGAAACAAAAGCAAAAATGAACTGCATCAAACTAAAAAGCTTCTGCACAGCAAATAGAAGAATATATATATTCTATATATTCAACAATATATCCTAAGGGGTTAATATCCCAAATAAACAAAGACTCATATAACCCAACATCAAAAAGATACATAAGCAATCTGATTAAAAAATGAGAGAGGATCTAAATAGACAGTTTTTTCCAAAGAATACTACAGATGGCCAACAGATACATGAAAAAATGTACAGTGTCACTAATCTTCGGGAAATGCAAATAAAAACCACAATGAGATAGCATCTCACACCCATTAAATGGCTATTATCAAAAAGAAAACAAATAGCAAGGAGAAAAGGAAACCCTTGTACACTGTTTGTGGGTTACAAATTGGAGCCACCATGGAAGATTATATGGAGTTTCCATTAAAAAATTGAAAATAGAGCTACCGTATAATCCAGCAATTCCACATTTGGATATTTATCTGAATAAAATGTAAACATTAACTGGAAAAGATATATGCACCTCTATGTTCATTACTGCACTATTTATAACAGTCAGGATTGTAGCAATGTTGAAAACAACTAAGTGGCCATGGATGGATAAAGTTTTAGTAGATGTATATAATAGACCACTGCTCAGCAGAGAAGGAAATCTTCCCATTTTGAAAACATGGATGGACCCTGAGTTTATTATAAGTGAAAAAGACTGATAGAGAAAGACAAATACCATTTGATTTCACTTATATGTGGCAAAAACCCCCAAACAAGCCCAGAGAAAAAGATAACAGATTGGTGGTTGCCAGAGGAGGAGGGTAGGAGGTAGATGAACTAGATGAAGGGAGTCAAAAGGAACAAACCTCCAGTTATAAAATAAATAAGTCATAGGGGTGTACAGCATGGTGACTGTAGTTAACAATAGTGTTGCATAGTTGAAAGTTATTTAGAATAAATCTTAAAAATTCTCACCACAAGAAAAAAATTCTTTAACAATTTATGGTGACAGATATTACCTAGACTTATTGTGGTGATCATTTTGAAATATTTAAAAATATTGAATCATTAATTCATATACCTGAAAGTAATATATGTCAATTATACCTCAATTTTTTAAAAGTTTTTTTTTTTTTCTGTATGAGATTGCCTCCTTTACTGAGCAGCAAGTCTGAGTTTAAGTGTAATAAAATTCTTTTTTTGTGGTATCTTCCACTCTGCTTCTATTGTTAAGTATTAAGTTCTTCCTACCCTCTCATTTCTCCTGGCCAATTTCTATTTACCTTTTAACACAGCTATGTCTCACTTTTTCTACTTCTATTACTTTTTACTTGACTCATTTGTATGGGTTCTTCAGGACTCAGTTTGATGTCCTTAAAATTCAGGAAGCCATTCTCTCCAAGGCTGAGTGGATCCACTCTGGGTTAATGATTATCATAGCATTTACCTCATGGTAATTATACTTTCCTGTTTTCCACTCTAACCTCCTTGAGGTCAGAGACTTCCTTTGTTCATTTTAGCATATCAGCATTCTCATAAAGAGTTTTTTCAAGTGTACAAAATAGTGGTACCAAAACAAAGTAAAAAAATAACTCTAATGTTAGAGGGGTTGCAAAGAAATAGAGAAAAACAATAGAATGGGAAAGACTAGAGATCTTTTCAAGAAAATTAGAGAGCTATTTCAAATCCTAAAAGATGATGCTGTGAAAGTGCTGCACTCAACATGTCAGCAAATTTGGAAAACTCAGCAGTGGCCACAGGACTGGAAAAAGTCAGTTTTCATTCCAGTCTCAAAGGCAATGCCAAAGAATGCTCAAACTACCACACAATTGCACACATCTCACACACACACACTAGTAAAGTAATGCTCAAAATTCTCCAAGCCAGGCTTCAGCAATACATGAACCATGAACTTCCAGATGTTCAAGCTGGATTTAGAAAAGGCAGAGGAACCAGAGATCAAATTTCCAACATCCACTGGATCATGGAAAAAGCAAGAATTCCAGAAAAACATCTATTTCTGCTTTATTGACTATGCCAAAGCCTTTGACTGTGTGGATCACAACAAACTGTGGAAAATTCTGAAGGAGATAGGAATACCAGACCACCTAACCTGCCTCTTGAGAAACCTGTATGTAGGCCAGGAAGCAACAGTTAGAACTGGACATGGAACAACAGACTGGTTCCAAATAGGAAAAGAAGTATGTCAAGGCTGTATATTGTCACCCTGATTATTTAACTTCTATGCAGAGTACATCATGAGAAACACGGCCTGGAAGAAGCACAAGCTGGAATCAAGATTGCTGGGAGAAATACCAATAACCTCAGATATGCAGATGACACCACTCTTATGGCAGAAAGTAAAGAACTAAAGAGCCTCTTGATGGAAGCGAAAGTGGAGAGTGAAAAAGTTGACTTAAAGCTCAACATTCAGAAAATGAAGATCATGGCATCCAGTCCCATCACTTCATGGGAAATAGATGGGGAAACAGTGGAAACAGTGTCAGACTTTGTTTTTCTGGGCTCCAAAATCACTGCAGATGGTGATTGCAGCCATCAAATTAAAAGACGCTTACTCCTTGGAAAGAAAGTTATGAGCAACCTAGACAGCATATTTAAAAGCAGAGACATTACTTTGTCAACAAAGGTCTGTCTAGTCAAAGCTATGGTTTTTCCAGTAGTCATGTATGGATGTGAGAGCTGAGCACCGAAGAACTGATGCTTTTGAACTGTGGTGTTGGAGAAGACTCTTGAGAGTCTCTTGGACTGCAAGGATATCTAACCTGTCCATCCTAAATGAGATCAGTCCTGGGTGTTCGTTGAAAGGACTGATGTTGAAGCTGAAACTCCAATGCTTTGGCCACCTGATGCAAAGAGCTGACTCATTTGAAAAGATGCTGGGAAAGACTGAGGGCAGGAGGAGAAGGGGACAACAGAGGATGAGATGGTTGGATGGCATCACCAACTCAATGGACATGGGTCTGGGTAGACTCTGGCAGTTGGTGATAGACAGGAAGGCCTGGCATGCTGAGGTTCATGGTATCACAAAGAGTTGGACATGACTGAGCAACTGAACTGAACTGAACTAAAGAGTGGGTTGCATCTTACAAGACAGAGAGACCCAGAGAAAAATATAGGAACTGTAGCTATGGCTCTTGATATACAGTTGTTAAATTAGAACTGGGAAATATATCAAAAACTATTCATTAATTCAACAGATGAATGTGTTCAAATAGGTATTTGATATCTGTGGAAGTATCTTTAGTTACTTCTTTAGTTATACACAATTATCATGTTTCAGTTATATTAGGTTGGTGCAAAAGTAATTGCAGTTTTTGCATTGTTGACATTTGTCATTGGATGTTGGAATACCTTCTTAAATAAATGTGATTATGTTAAAACATCATTTTAATGTACATTTCTCATGCTATGTTTTTTCCTAGTGATTTATTACTTGCTCTTTATTTTAGGCTAGGGAAACGATGTTAGACAAAAAGCAAATTTGAGTGATTTTCTTATTTGAGTTCAAAATGGGTTGTAAAGCACTGGAGACAGCTTACAACACCAACAATACCTTTGGCCCAGGAACTGCTAATGAATGTACAGTGCAGTCGTGGTTCAAGAAGTTTTGCAAAGGAGATGAGAGCCCTGAAGATGAGGAGCATAGTGGCCGGCCATCAGAAGTTGACAGCTACCAACTTAGAGCCATTATCGAAGCTGATCCTCTTAAAACTTCACGAGAAGTTCCCCAAGAATTCAACGTCAGCCAGTCTATGGTCTCTTGGCATTTGAATCAAATTGGAAAGGTGAAAAAGCTTGATAAGTGGGTGCATGATGAACTGACTGAAAATTTTTTTAAATTGTCATTTCTTGATTGGATTGTGATATGTGATGAAAAGTGTATTTTATTTGACAACTTCTGATGACCAGGTCAGTGGTTGGACTGAGAAGAGGCTCCAAAGCACTTCCCAAAACCAAACTTGCACCAAAAAAAGGTCATGATCCCTAATTGATGTTGTGCTGCAGATCTGATCCACTACAGCTTTCTGAATCCCAGCAAAACCATTACCTCTGAGAAGTATGCTTAGCAAATTGATGAGATGCACTGAAAACTACAATGCCTGCACCTGATATTAGTCAAAAGAATGGGCCCAGTTCTTCTCCATGACAATGCCCCACCACATGTTGTGCAACCAACACTTCAAAAGTTGAATGAGTTGGGCTGCCTCATCAGCCATATTTACCTGACCTCTTGCCAACTTACTACTACTTCTTCAAGCATCTTGACAACTTTTTGCAAGGTTGTCAAGCACTTGACAACCAGCAGCAGGCAGAAAGTGCTTTCCAAGAATTCGTCGAATCCCGAAGCACAGATTTTTACACTATAGGAATAAACAAACTTAATTCTCATTGGCAAAAATGTGTTGATGGTAATGGTTCCTATTTTGATTAATGAAGATATGTTTAGGTGAATTATAATGGTTTAAAATTCACATCCAAAATCATAATTACTTTCATGCCAACCTAGTAATTAACAAAACTCAAAAACATAATAATTATAACAATAGGTAATATTTATCAATGTCAGGTATCCTAGGCATTTTGCTG
Source organism: Aepyceros melampus (assembly GCA_006408695.1). Classification (NCBI taxonomy): domain Eukaryota; kingdom Metazoa; phylum Chordata; class Mammalia; order Artiodactyla; family Bovidae; genus Aepyceros; species Aepyceros melampus. The sequence goes on from SJXQ01000361.1 coordinate 876,285, forward strand.
GCTATACCTTTTAATTTAATTTAAATTTCTTCTATTTAATACAAGTAAAACCATCATAAGTTATACAGGACAAAAAGAAAACAACATCAAAGATTTGGAAGTGTTACTGGCACATTAGCTAAAAACTTTGTGAAATCAGCATAGATTTTGCTTTGCAGCTTTCTGGACATATAATTTCTATTCTTCAACGTGTTCCATGTCCCTAGGAGACAGCCATCTGAATAGTGGACTCCTGAAATGTATTTAGTCATCCTTGTTAAAATGAGAATATCAACAAAATGATTAATAACAACATTTTGCATTGGTGTAGTCTTTTTACCTTTCAAAGGACACCCATATGCAATACTTCACAGGTACATCTTATAGAAAAAAGAGTCATGTTGAAAGAAAATAGAAACTCTCTCTTAAAATATGCATGTGTGTATGCTATGTCCTGTCAGTCACCTGTGACTCCTTGTGACCCTAGGGACTGTAGCACACCAGGCTCCTCTTGATTCTTCAGGCAAGAATACTGGAGTGGGTTGCCATGCCCTCCTTCAGAGGATCTTCCTGACTCAGGGACTGAACCTCTGTCTCCTGTGGCTCCTGCACTGCAGGCGGATTCTTTACTGCTGAGCCACTAGGGAAGCCCATCTTAAAATATACCTTGACACAAATTTGATTTTGATGAGCCCAAACTAAGATGATGTAGTTAAGCAACTAACTTCAAAGGCCCGTTAGTGCTCCCCCTATGGGTAGGGAAAATGGGGTTGCTGAGATCAAGGGCCTGGTGGTCAGAGGGCATCACATGGGAGCAGTGTGCAATTTTACAGGTTGTATTTTGCATAATAAAGGAGCTACTCGGGAAGAGAAATGTAACTTAGGTGAAACAGTATTAATTGAAATAGAACTACATACAATAACTTTGTGAGAGTGTTGTTTTTAAGTCCAGTTCTCACTTCAGTTCAGTTTAGTTCAGTCACTTAGTCATATCCAACTCTTTGTGACCCCATGGACTGCAGCACGCCAAGTTTCCCTGTCCATCACCAACTCCTGGAGCTTTCTCAAACTCATGTTCACCAAGTTGGTGATGCCATCCAACTGTCTCATCCTCTGTTGTCTCCTTCTTCTCCTGCCTTCAATCTTTCCTAGCATCAGGGTCTTCTCAAATGAGTTTGTTCTTTGCATCAGGTGGCCAAAGTATTGGAGTTTCAGCTTCAGCATCAGTCATTCCAATGAATATTCAGGACTGATTTCTCTTAGGATTGACTGGTTAGATCTCCTTGCAGTCCAAGGACTTTCAAGAATCTTCTCCAACACCACAGTTCAAAAGCATCAATTCTTTGGCACTCAGCTTTCTTTATAGTCCAATTCTCACATCCATACATGACTACTGGAAAAACCATAGCTTTGACTAGACAGAACTTTGTTGGCAAAGTAATATCTCTGCTTTTTAATATGCTCTCTAGGCTGGTCATAGCTTTTCTTCCAAGGAGCAAGCGTCTTAATTTCATGGCTATAGCCACTATCTGCAGTGATTTTGGAGCCCAAGAAAATAAAGTCTGTCACTGTTTCCACTGTTTCCCCATCTATTTGCCATGAAGTGATGGGACTGGATGCCAGGATCTTCGTTTTCTGAATGTTGAGTTTTAAGCCAACTTTTTCACTCTCCTCTTTCACTTTCATCAATTATCTCTTTAATTCTTCTTAGCTTTCTGCCATAAGGGTGGTGTCATCTGCATATCTGAAGTTATTGATATTTCTCCTGGCATCTTGATTCCAGCTTGTGCTTCATCTGGCCTGGCATTTCACATGATGTACTCTGCATATAAGTTAAATAAGCAGGGTGACAATATACATCCTTGACATACTCCTTTCCCAATTTGGAACCAGTCTGTTGTTCCATGTCCCATTCTAACTGCTGCTTCTTGACCTGCATACAGATTTCTAAGGAGGCAGGTAAGGTGGTCTGGTATTCCCATCCCTTTAAGAATTTTCTAGTTTGTTGTGATCCATGAAGTGAAGTCACTCAGTCATGTCCGACTCTTTGTGACCCATGGACTGTAGCCTACCAGGCTCCTCCCATGGGATTTTCCAGGCAAGAGTACTGGAGTGGGTTGCCATTTCCTTCTCCAGAGGATCTTCCCCACCCAGGGATCGAACCTGGGTCTCCCACATTGTAGGCAGATGCTTTACCGTCTGAGCCACCAGGGAAGTTGTGATCCATAGTTCCCACTAATAAGACTATGGAAAAGTTACTACTCTTTCCTTTTTTCATCAATTGTTTGGGTTGATTGATATTAATAGTTAGACATTTAGATAAGTTGTATGAAGGTGTGGATAAATATATAATGGAATTTTAAGATAAATCAAACAAGCAATTGCAGTACATAGAAAATTTAATTTGAAATAACTTAAAATATTTCATCAAGATGCTTTGATTCAGTGTCTGGGTACCATACATTTAAGAAAATGTTTGGGTCTGATCTCATATTAGTTCAGGTAAACAAATATAACCAAAAACTTTTATATGTGCATATATATTTGTACACATATATGTATACATGTGTTTATATGTATACATATATTCAAGTTATGCATATATATTCTATATATATAGAGAGAGTCAAGATATATATGTATATAAGTCTTCTCTCACTCAGAGGTTAAATTCTCTACTTTTACTCATGGCACATATTTTAGAACAATTACTCCCAAAAGTTGCACTTTAATCATATATGGAACAAATCTCTACTCCTCCACTTTTAACTAGACTTCTTTAAGGTTAATTCGATATAGAATGAAACTCACTTTTGTTGAATCCCAGAGGAATCTGAGCTGGAAGAAACCTAAGTATACCCTGAGGCTTGTTTCTTGTCTTTAGGCAGACAAATAAAGTAAAGCCACCAAGAGAGATGGACTGATTGTTCTTTACTTTCAGAGTTCTATTTCTCAACTACCAGCACAGAAACATCTATTTCATGAAGTGATTTTCTTAAAATAATCTTTTGGTTACCTATGAACACAGCGAAGTAACTGTGCACAACTCAATTTTTAGCTTGCCTCCAACTGGACTTTTTTCTAGAAATCTTACTCCATGGTTATTAGCAGTAGCAAGTATGGCAGGAGAAATGCAGTTCTCCAAGGGAGAGAGATTATTTCAAATGGATAGGCCTTTTCAGCAAAATGTTTTGTGAAAGTTTCTTAAAGTGTACACTTTCCTTTAGTGCAGACCCAAAGACTTGTGTTCTCACACAAGTATAAACTTATTTGGGGGTTTCAAAAGTTCCCCATATTTTCATTTTTGTATGGCCTTTTAAAATGTAAATTTAAAAAATCTATGTTTTATTAGATGCAGCAAGTTGTTAAAAATGGACATACATGTCAATTTAGATTATAAATTTGGGATTACAGTGAAGCATCAAGACCATAAAGAACACAAACATTTTATTTTTATAAAGAGACTTGCACAGAAGGAACATGTTTCTGTTGTGTGTGTGTTTTTATTTCCTTAGCTTGTCTCTGTTGTGTGCACAAAACTAGGAGAGGATGTTTTCCTTTATTTTGGTTTAGCTAAGGATGCTCATGATATAATCTATTTTAAGTGGTGAAAACTTGTAGTTCTTGATCTATAAAGAAGGATTCTCTAGGTGAATAAATAAGAAAAATACAAAAAATTAGGAAAATATGTAAACTCAAGTTATGAGGTATTTCAAAGATACAGTGCCAGTAAAAATTTTCTTTCCCACAATTTGCAACTGCCAGATCTCTTGCTTTAGTCTTTCGATGCTTCCATCTGAAGAAACACAGAAAAAAGTTTGAGATCAAAGCCCTTTTGTGGATGTGAGGGTGGCAGTGGTTCTGAGAAGAGTCAGAAAAGGAAAGTAATAAAGCAATATTTAAATGTCTTCATATAAGAACAAAAATATTTCCTTAAAAAGTTGTTAAAAGGTTTTCCTTTTAGTCCTGAAAGCGCTCAGTTTTATAGAGCATGTAATTGTCTGTGTGACACTCTTTCCAGAGTGAAGTTTTTTTTTAATACTAGGAAAGTATGACTTATTCAAATTAGATTTTCCATGCTATATTTAGTTTTACAGGTGTATTTAATCCTAAATTCTGGAGAGAGTACATATACAAAAAAAAAAAATCCCAGGAAACCCTTACACCTAACCCAAACACAGTCGCTTTTACCACTGCACCACGACCTCTCAATTTCTGTGGCTTATTGCTTCCATAAGTTAGAAATCCCTGAATTCTCTATATCTTACTTCCTATGGCTAGCGTCTGAGAAACTGACTATCATTTTTCTTCTAAACAACCAAGTTTCTTTTTTCAAAGCTTTTTGATCTTTTTCTTAGAGTTAAATATGCTCACATACCAAGATTCAGGAATTCCCAGCAACCAGATTTCATTATACATATAGCAGAAACATACAGATCACACATGAACACGCTCTCAGTCAGCATACATAGGCATTCATTAAAGGTGCAAACCAGTCTTGAGCCAAACACACATACATGTGCAAATGTACAATTAACAGCAAATTATTTTAGATCCTAATGTCCTTTGAATATTAAAAATGAGCCAGGAGACAGCCCCTGTGACATTTGTATACTCTAGATTACACTTTTCATGTAGAAGTAGCTTCATATCACATCTCGTGAATTTCGTATCGCACAGCAAAGGACCATGCTGAATACCATGCCAAAGATCTGAAACAGAAGAAACCACTTGTTAATGCCTTTCAAATGATGAAAATTGATTTTAAAAAAAGGCCAGCAAACTGCCTGCATGTTTAACTCAAGTTAACAAGTAATTATAACCAATAATTACTGGTATAAGTGGCACTTTTATGTGTGATACATAATTATGGCTACTGGTTAAGACTTCCATTAACTGCTTAAAATACATTCCTATTTTATTATTGTTTTAAAAATAACAAGACTCTGCTCTAAGAATGGCATCTATTTCTAGCTTATAAGACTGTTCTTAATAATTATAAAAGACTTAATACACTACTGGCTTTAGAATTTTATATTTCAGGTTAACCCCAGATCTCATTTTTATTTTTACTTTGGAAAATGTGTTTGTGGTAACCATTTGTTGTTTAAATACACTTGTGGTCTAAATAGTTTTCTATTGCTGGCAAAGCTTTGAATGTTTGCAACACTGACCACATATTAAAAAATGGAGCATCTTGGGACTTTCCTGGTGATCCAGTGGTTAATACTCCAGGCTTCCACTGCAGGAGGTGTGGGCTCATTCCCTAATCTGAGGACTATGATTAAGATCCTGCATGCCATGCAGCATGGAAAAAAAAAAAAAAAAAAAAGCCACTGATTCATTGAAGAAGAGCATCTCTTCATTTCCAGTCCATTTTTAAGTGCAAATGATTCTTAATAAAGCATCATTATTTATCTCAATAGTTTCACCAAAGCATAAACTGAGGTGTTTGAACTATGGCATTACCGATATCTTTTATGTCTTGGATAATTCTTTGGGAAGCTAAATATCTGGCAAAAATCAATAGCTACTTAAATGGTTTGAACAGAACGATGCCAAAAAATCATTTTTGTCCTCAATAACTTCTACAGTTTTGTAGAGTCTTTGAAACGCTATGTGTAGGTGTGATATTTATAAACTGCTACCAATATTTGTTCAAAGAAATTAGTATCATAACTCTGACTCTCTCCTCAATCTCATCCTACATCAGACTAAGATCTATAAATGCTGGATTTAAAAAGGCAAATGTTAAAAAAAATAAATCAATAAAAAGGCAAGTGTTATCAGTTTTTGGAAGGGAAAAGATAGGCTTAAGGGAATAACCGGGATCAGGACTCCAAACTTCTGACAGAATTCAGCACCAGGGTGTGGCAGGGGAGACACCTAATGGCCATTTTGTAAACTGATTACACGGTAAAACACCTTATGAAGAAAAGAATTAAAGAAGGAACGTTAGGGGTGCTGAGTCAAGATGGCCAACAGAGGGCATTCCCCCTTTTCCGAGGCTGTGAGGCTGGGTGTGACCCCCACTTAAACCACATTGTAGCCTCAGAGAGAAACTTATTCAGTCTCCCCCTGCCACTGTTGTGAGTCTGGGGTGACCACTTTCAGAATGGGGTATCCTTGAGACTGTAAAATTGTTGGCAGAGTCTATTTGATACTTCTGTTAATGCAGATCTTTTTCAAATCTTCTGCCTCAGAACTGTCCTTGGGAGGCCACAGACTAGTCATCAGGCTAGCCCCAGGGTGGGTGGGGAGGGCCCTGAGAGAAGTCCCCAGATAGGGATGTCCTCAGCATAGTATTTTCACCCATTGCCCCAGGAGCAAAGAAATACAAGAAAGGAGCAAAGATGACTGTGTGTCCCCTGAGAACTGCCAATTCATTAATTTCCTCACAATTCCATTGCCCTTGCCTTAGCTTAGACTATGAATTAACCTACATAGGAGGACTAGAGGTAAGTCTATCTTGTCTGCTCAGTTGTTCAGTTATGCCTGATTCTTTGTGACCCTATGACCCACCAGGCTCCTCTGTCCATGGGATTCTCAAGGCAAGACTACTGGAGTGGGGTGCCATTTCCTCCTCCAAGAGATCTTCCCGACCCACGGACTGAACCCACATCTCCTGTGTCTCCTGCATTGGCAGGCGGGTTCTTTACCACTGAGCCACCTGGGAAGCCTAAGTCTATCTTGAAGTGAAAGGGAAAGGGAAAGGAGCTCAGCCGTGTCCAGCTCCTTGAGACCCCATGGACTATACAGTCCATGGAATTCTCCAGGCCAGAATACTTGAGTGGGTAGCCTTTCCCTTCTCCAGGGGATCTTTACAACCCAGGGATAGAACCAGTGTCTCTCGCATTGCAGGCGGATTCTTCACCAGCTGAGCTCCCAGGGAAGCCCTAAGTCTATCCTAGCATTAGCTATTACTCAACTCCTGGACAGTGGAAATCACCTCTTTAGGGGCTTACCTAAATCTTACTTCCCTCCAACTTTATCTTCCACATTGAACTACATGTCCTTCCAAACCTGAGGGGCTCCCCTCTACCTGAAAGGATAAAGCCTGACCTATCAAAAAGTAACACAAAGAACTCAATTATGTGGACCCTCCTAAACCATTCCAGTGTCGTCTCTTGCTACACGTACCATAGCTTTCTGACCCTGTCGACTCTTGTACATTCTTCTTTTGAGCTCTAGAGGTACTGAGCTACTTGCTGGTGCATGGGTGCACTTTGCTTCAATTCACACTTCTGTGTATGCTTTGCCTGGGTCCTGGGTTTGGGAACACTCATTACATGTAGATCTAGCATTTATCGACTGCTGCATTCCAGACACTTTATATGAATTAATTTCTAATTATTCTTACATCTATTATCCCACTTAATTGTCACAACAATTTTATGAGGTTGGTATATTAAGATCCCCATTCTGCAGATGAAGGAATTAAGACATAGTAAGAAAACTTCCAGTGACCCCAGGGCTTGTAAGTAGTGGAGCTAGCAGTTGAATCCAGGGAGTGGGATGCCAGAGATCACATTGCTAATCATCACATGGTGCTGCCTCTGAAAATCATAGGTGAGAGAATTTAACCTATGTCATCTTCAATTTCTAACAAAGGAAGAGACTCGAAATTAAAAATCACTTGTCTAATTTAAGCTTGATGGCCTTATAATGGGAAGCTATTGCAATGACAAACTCAAAGTCATAATTCGTTTAAAATGGAAATTTGTATCACATTTTTAGAGAATTAAGTATTGATGGATCTAATTAGCTTTGTTCTCAGCTATCCTGTCAAAAAGTCTTTGTCTTTTATGAGAAATCTCTCCGAAGACATTGCCACATCACACTTGAAGAGAAGAAAGATGCAAAGGTTCAAAGGCTTCTTAGGGGTCAAAGAAGGTACATTCTAGAACTTTCTCACCGTGAGACCTGCGATTCCAATACCGACAATTCCGATGAGCTGGAGCTTAACACTGATTATGCTCTCAATTTCATCAATGCAATTCTGTTTTGGAAAAGAAAAGGTCAGGAATAACAACTGATGGTATGTGTGAATCATCCAGTTCCCATCCTTTCCTGTGAGAGTTGACCTATGTCAGCTTCTGGTCATATTTAAACCATTCCTCCTAGGTACTTAAAATCTCCTTTAGGTTCTGATAAACCAAAAATGTAGTTGGGAGCAAAAGAATAATACTCTCCTTTTGGTGGAATTTTCCTATTTAGGCCAATGGCTGCTTCAAAGCCCTGAAACTTAGCTGGAGGAAGCTATTCTGGAACATGAGGCATTTAAAAATTTGCAGCCTCTCCTTCCTCTCAGCAAATAAAAAATAAGTAAAATACACCTAGAATAATAGCCCCTTGTTTTGGGTTGCCATTTATAGCTTAATGGTTTTACATACTTTTAAAAAATACTTGGTCCAATTCACTATGCCAGGTAGGCTTCACCTAGTGATTTTCCAGGCAAGAATACTGGAGTGGGGTGCCATTGCCTTCTCCAAGGTATGTAAGTAAGAAGCTATAAAGTCTGTACAGGTTCAAATTTAACAAAGGAAAGCCAAGTGCTGGGGGCTGGAGGACTGTTTTCTTCTAGGGTGGCTGAGATGAATGGCCTTATTCTTCCATCCGTGTCCCACAGAGACTGGGCAGGGCAGGCCCAAAGAAACTTCACAGATGGGGGAATATTGGACAGGGGCAGAAGAGATCACTGATATAATAATTGTAATTACTTTCTCCAACTTCTCTCTGATCCTCTTAAATACAGAGGTATTCTTACAACCCAAATTTGCCCTTAGGCTGCCCAGGTCCTTTTACTTGTCAATGATCATCTCTCTCTGCCACTTGCATAAGCTATATGAAACTCTTACCACTATCCTCACATCTCCTATCATACTTCATTCATTCCTGGTTAATTCATTCTACAAACATTTCTCAGCATCTGCCTTACATGCCATGTCACTAGAATGGCATGAGGGATTTGGAGAAAATAAGACATGGTTTCTTTCACTCTCAGGGAGCTAATAGTTTAGAGAAGGCCATAGACTCACAAAAATAATTACATTGCATTCTGGTAAAAGTTCGAGAGCCACTGCTTTAGATAATGACTCCTTGACTTACTGGAGTCAAGCCATAGAAATTCTTCCAACCTTCCTCACCGGCACCTATAAACGTACACACCCCATTCACCCAGTGCCAGGTACTGCTCTCTGTAGGGAGCACGCAAGGGGAGCAAGGCACACTGCTTCTGTCACTGCCCTTCTCTGCGGAAAGTTAACCCCTTTACTGACTCTGGATCTTATTCTCTCCTCACTTCTGGAAGCTTGTACTGCCACATATCTCCCTTCCTTCCTACACGTTCAGCCTGTCCTTCCCCACTGACAGTGTCACTCATCATGTAACACCATGCACAGGTCTGTAGCCTAAAGCAAAAATCCCCTCTAACAGTGTCCTCCAGCTCTGCCGTGTCCCCTTCTTTCTTTCACAGAAAGTTTCTTTCTATGAAAAAGAAACTAAGAGGTAAAGTGAGGAGATAGGATACTGTGAGGACCATGATACAGATGCTTCTAGAAACATTCTCATACTTCCCTCCTTATTTCCCACATTGTTCTTGTACTTTCCCAACTGCTTCACCAAAACTGCATGGCAAATGTCATTAAGAATCTTCTAAGCATCAAATCCAACTCATTATTTCCAGCCTTTAGTTCCTTGTCCTCTTCTCAGCATTTGACTTTAGGGACAAGCCACCACCTCCCTCACTCTACAGGAGCATTGTCTTTGACTTTCCCTCATTCTGACCCTCCTACACAGTCTCATTCTGGCTACTTGTCCTCACATGTGTGCATGCTCAGTCACTGAGTTGTGTTCAACTCTTTGTGATTCAATGGAATGGACTGTAGCCCACCAGGCTGCTCTCTCCATGGAATTTTCCAGTCGAGAATACTGGAGTGGATTCCATTTCTTTCTCCAGGGAATCTTCCTGACCCTAGGATCAAACCCACATCTCCCATGTCTCCTGCATTTCAGGCAGATTCTTAACCACTGAGCCACCAGGGAAGCCCACTTGTCCTTAGCTTCCTCCTTAAATGATAGTACTTTAGCCCACCTCAGTCCTTATTCTGCAAGCTCCCCTGGGAATTTCCATCTACTACTAGGCTTTAGCTATCACCAGCTTCCTGGATTCTGACACCTGTGTCTTCAGCTCAGATTACCTGCGAATGTCACAGGTACCTAGTGTGCAAACTTGACTGAAACTGAAGCTGTCAACTGCTCCTTTCCCTCTGTTCACCTCTCTTAGTGAGTGAGCCTCTGTCTACCCAGCATGAGTCCAAAGTCTCAGCTTCTTCCCTTTCACTCCCCACCCTCATCTAGTCAGTCACCTAGGGCTGCGGGTTCTACCCGTGGACATCTCTGAGTCTGTCACGTCCTCTCCCTCCCTCTGTCTGTAACTTGCTCTAAGCCCTCATCCTCTCTTACCAGGGTGAAAACAAACGTCACCTCCATGGCCTCCCTCCATGAATCTCCAGCCTTCTGTTCTACCAGTCACACCCCCAGTCACCTGAGTGCTCTTTCTACAATGTGAAACCGATTATCTTCATCCTCTACCAAAAGCAACGGCTTCCCTCAAGTTCCAGGTATAAAATCATGCCTTTGCCAGCCTTTCCAAAAATGTCCCTTGCCATTCCCTCTGGGCTCCCTATTCTCTTATAGTCCTGGAATTTCACACTTTCATGTTTTCTGTTCCTGCTACTTTCAGGACCTGGAATGACCTCCCCTTGTTCGAACCTGTCTCAAGAATCCCATCCATGGTCAAGCTTTCCTGACTCCACTGTATGCTGGGCAGACACTGTACTCTGCACAGCACCAGCTCCCTTGACTAGTCTGTGAGGCCACTGAGACAGGGACCATCTGTTTTTCATCTTAGAGTTTTCAGAACCTGGCATAGTGCCTGCCGTGTAGCATTTAATAAAGGAAGCATTTATCACTGCCATGACACCCATGGAAGACACTCATGGGGCAACATTCTTAGAGTGCACACCCCTGGCCTTGGTGAGCTTAATTAATGCCACTCTGTTTGCATTATTACTGGCAAGTCAGCACACCATTATTCCCCAGGGTACCAGGAGACTGGGACTCAGCATTGCTTCACTTGTTCTATATAGAAAAAACCTGAAGCTAGAAGCCACTGTGGGAGGGCCTCCTAGAATCACACCCTCCATCCTGAGGAGAAGAACCATCTTAACACCACAGGCAGGATAGGAATCCGGTAGAGAAGCTTACCTTGTGTCCTAGGAGCTCCTTTGGGCAGGTGGGTTGGACCTGTTCAGAGCTTTCTTTTCCACAGCACTGAAACTAGAAAGTCAGAAAAGAGCTTTTAGGGAAGGAAATGAGAGGGCACAGAGGGAGAAGTAGCAGTTACCAGTCTGGGTCTCTCTGTAAAGGACTGGGATTGCTGAGCTGCAAAACATCTTTGTTGCCTGACATTGCAACCCAACAGCCATTCTGGGGAGAGCGTGGTCATATGGTCAAGCTGGCAAAGCAGAAAAATGACTTCACCAAAGTGTCCGCCTTTTATGACAGGAGGTGACTGAAGGCAAGCCAAACAAGGCAAGAAGCTGACAGTGCCTGTGTAAACTGCTGTTTTTAGACAGGATTAGATTAGATTTTAGATTTTTCCTTTTGGCTTTGCCGAGTAGCTAATGTTTTATGAGCTTCAGGAAATGCTCATTAACTGAAGAGAGCCCGGAATAGAGGGCAGAAGTGACCACAGAGAACCCCAGGGGCTAAAATACTGATGCTCAAAGACTGGCCAGCCAGCAGGTATCCTGCCTTAGAGCTGCCCTTCAAAGACACAGGAACCTGTGTGCTGTTTGGCGTCCTTGGGGCGGCTGTGGCCAAACAGGATAAACACTTCAGGACAGACCTGTGACACACAAGAGCTGGGCTTCCTGAAAACACCTGGCCAGGAGTTCACTGCTGCTTCTCTGAATCACCGTGGCTGAGAAATCAGGACACCACTGGCCTGGCCCATCTGCCCCGGAAGTCTTTCTCGATGAACCGCTGGCAGCTGAAGAGCACTGTACCGACAGCACGTTCCCACAGCGCGTCCTGGGAGAAACGGCGCATGCCTCCCTCACGTACCCCTTTGTCTCACAACTAGGGGAGCTGAGTGAGGATCAGGGAGGCAAGGAACTTGCTCCAGGTCACGAAGCTGTTCTGCAGCAGAGCTGCAGCTAGAGATAAGCTTTTCTGACGTGAAGGTCATGGTTGTTTCTGTTACACCGCAGGGGCACTCTTGACAGAAGCTGGTATTTACTTGGGCAGCTTTGTCTCTCTGGGTGCATGTCCAGACTTCCTCTTGTCAACTCGGTGTTAGACCTTTTTCTCTTCTAGATTCTACATATAATGCAAACGGTGACTCCCACGAAGGCAGAAATACAATGCTGCTGCCTGGCTTTACTCAATTTATTCTTATTTTAATCTAGGTGATTAGAGAGAACCTAGCTTGTGCATAATATTTGTTGCTGTTCAGCCGCTCAGTCATGTCCAACTGTTTGTGAGCCCATGGACTGCAGCATGCCAGGCTTCCCTGTCTTTCACTATCTCCCTGAGTTTGCTCAAACTCACGTCCATTAAGTCGGTGACTCAATAATCTTTAGAAGATGAAATTTGAAGGAAGAAGTCACTTACTGTTGAGTGGAAGGTGATGAGAGTCCCATTTCCCTTTTCCTTGTCTCTAAGGTAATCATTATAAGCTTCTTCATACATGGTCTGAACATGTCGTATTGCCTGAAAAAAATATCAGGAAAACAAAGGGGCATGAGTGGGAAGTTTCAAATGTTCTCCTTTCATCAAGAAAAAAGCCCTCTTCCCCATCCTTCAAGAATATGGCCTTTCCATGTATTTATTTGGACTTGAGGGTAATTCTGCATATATGGACCAGATTGCAGGTTCTAGAATTTCTAAGATGCTTCTGATAGAAGGATAGACTAACCAAAAATAATTTTCATAGAATAGAAAGATTTCTTAGAGTGGAGGCTCTCAGCCCTGAGTGGACAGCAGCAGAAACTGAATCCCAGGTTCCTGGACCCCACCCAGGTGATCCTGATGCACAGCCAGGGTAGAAACCCATGCATTCTTGGGACTCTCTTCGTAACAAGTACTCAGATCTTTTCATGACATGGTTTAAAATGTGTTCATGACCAAGGAAAACTGTTTCAGCATTTACATACCATAGAAAATGCAGAGAATGCCTTTTCCAGTGTAACTGCATGTGACCCCCAAATCCATAGGCTCTCAAGAACTCACAAGATCCCATCCCTCTAACTTACGTATTTGAGGTTAAAGGAATTTGAGTAAACTCTTGGAGGTGGTGAAGGACAGAGGAGCCTGGCGTGCTACAGTCCATGGGGTCCCAAAGAGTTGGACATGACTTAGCAACTGAGCAACAACAACTTTAGAAAAATTCCAGAGGAGGTGATATTTACTCATTCTACATACTAACCATTTTTAAAATCCAAAATAAATTCATAAACAGAATTGATAGCATGTGAATTTACATGAAATACAGCAAAACTTAAGATTCCATTCTTCTTCCTCTTCCATTTCACTCCTCTTTGCATGTTTAAGCCTAAAAAGTTCCCTTCGTCTGTGGGTTCTTCTGATAACCTATCCTGCACGCCTACAGTTTGAGCACAAATCGAAACTGGCTTCATGGGCACCCAGAAGGCAGACTGTAGTCTTTGAGGCTGACCTGTCCTCTGCCCAGGCCAAACCCCTAAGAACAAAGGACAGGTGAACAGGGATGCGAATGTGTGTTCTCCCCCATCCCTACTTCTCACACCTGCAATCTAGCTCCTCCCACATTCCAAACAGGATCACCTTAAATTAGAGATCCTTTTGTTACAAAAACCCTAGATTCCTTCATGTATCTAATGAAAGCAATTAACTACCTCCCCAGGAATATACGTGCACTTACATGTATGCACACACACACACACGCCTGCTTAAGTCTGCACCACATTTCTAGGTTAAAAATTCTGCATAAAAGATAATTCTGGGGGTTATTTGGCTTTGGAATGTTACTGTGGTTGTCAATATTCTCATGTCTTTTGCCATAAAGAGAACACTTTAACCATCATTGAAGAACATTTATAAGTAACATTTACTTACTACATCCTTGCCTATGAAAGCAAATACTCCAGTGGTTATTTCAGCAGCAAATATCACCAATAGGCAGGTAAAAAACTGTAAAGGAGAGAAAATACTAACTTCATTAATTCAATAACCTTTTCAATTTATTTAACCTCTTTAATTCTAATTCCATTTGAAAACCAAAGTTATTAGTTTGAACAGAAATATTACAGAAGGAAGCATCTGATCCCTTGGTCCACTTGCAGTTTGTTCGCTCAGCAATTGTTTATTGAGCATTTGCTCTGGGCCAGGAACTGCCCTGGGCACTGGGTATACAGTGGTGAATAAGATAAGATCTCAGTGTCTCTGCTCTTCTGGACATAATATTATAATAGAAAGAGCAGGAAATGATGAAGGAGTAAGCAATAGAAGAGTAAGATCATTTCAGAGTGATATAGAAATCCCACCACCTAGAACAGGGCCTGGCACTCATACGTTCAGCGTCTGCTTGATGAACAAAAGAGGTTCTATAAAGATATAAAGTCAGACCAGGAGACAGAGAGTGACTGGAAGTGCTGGATTTGGGGAGGAGGCGACCTGAGACCACGTGCTCTAGATGGATTCTCTGAGGAGGAGGGAGTGGAGGTGAAGGGTGTCCTTCCGGACAGATTTCTGCTCTGATCTCGTGGGTCTGCTCTGATTAAACTAAGTTCAGTGATAAACAAGACAAAAGATGCTCCACAACAGGGGAGAAAAAGAGTGGAGAACTGAGGAAGTGAGTTAGAAACCTTACATGGCGAGAGATCAGGAGAGGTGGCCACAGTTCAAACATCAAAGATTGCGGACAGCAAGGAGAGGCCGCCTAATAAGCCTGCTGTTTCTGATGCCTCGTGGAGAAATACAAAAACCTCCTTCCTGCTCCTCTTTTCCCTTTGGGCACACTGGCACGGGATGGACAGCAGTTAACTGCAGTTTCCCTTTTTTTTTAAACAGAGGCTGCTTGTTAAAACAACCACAAGAGGGATGTTTGCTTAAATTATTGATCTCAAACAGCAGTACTTTTCTTGTAGATAACAGTGTTTCCCTGACTACAGGAATCTTGTAGCTGCTTCAGTCACTGTGAGGTATCATCAGGCACTTTTCCTCCCCAAACATCTTCACACTAAGGAACTAATTTTTTTTTTTCATGCTTTCCGTAGACACAGGGACAAAGATAATGCCCACTTCCAGGCCAAGTCCCTCCCCATCTCTCCCGACTTACAGATCCAAGAACGCACTGAGACTCCCTCGTGGCTCCACAGCACCCGAAGAAGCCCACGGCCATCATCAGGGCCCCGGCTCCAACCAGCACATAGAGCCCTGTGGGGAGAGGACGGAGGAGACGCTGACCAGCCAGGACGGGCTCTCTCCCAGCACCAATGCTGCCAGCCTGGCCTCCGCCACCACCACCCCAGACATCCTGCCTGGCAGAGCCTTCAGCTGTTAACACATAAAGGTTAACCCTCGGGGAGTGCTTCCCGCTGGGCGCTTGGAACACCTGCACGAGGATCCTGAGAGGGAGGGCTCCTATGATCCCCAGGGAACAAGCAAAGACTGGCGGGGCATCTGTTCCACAGCTCTTAGTCACCTCCAAGTGCCTCCTATCTGCCTGGCGCTGTGCCTTCCAGCCTCCGCTGCCCCCGTGAAGTGAGTGTTAGTGCCGTTCATATAAACTCACTGAATCCGAGGGTGGTGGGGAGCCAGTGCCAGAGCTTGGACGAGAACCCACACCTTCCTAGGAGCCCGTGGTCTCTCGCGGCACTCTGGAATCAGTAGCTGTCCCCACCTTGTGAGAGGCCCTGAGGACAAAGTGTCTGGGAGGGGAGAGGGCTGTTGATCTGCCCAGGCAGAGACAGGAAAGCAGGGAGGAGGTGGGACAGAAGAGGGAGGCTTTTAATTAAGGAGAGGGGTGGAAGACACAGTGATGAGGCAGTAAGGCTCTGTGTGAATGATAAACTTTACGGGGCAACACCACATACACAGGACACATGCTAGGTTATACACGTCACAAGAAAAAAGCTGGTTGGGGAGGTGATAGGTAATAAGCACCACTATTGTTAACAGACTATTAGCTACATGTGCTTTAAGGGCTTCTTTTCTCCAGGAACTGTTCTAAGCACTTGGCACACATTTATTCATTTAATCTTCATGAAGCAGGTACCATTATTATCTTCATCTTTTTTTTTGTTTTTTTTAGGCAGAGGAGCTGGGTCCCGATAGTTAAGTGATTTGCCCAAGATCATAGAGTTGGGATAAAAATACCCATCTGCCTCTAAAGCCAGCTCATGGCCATCAGCCCCATCCTGCCTCCCCAGCAGTAACAGCGGCCTCAATTTGAGTGATAATTGTGCTCAGTTCTAAAGTCAAGCCACAGGAACAGCTGTTCTCACAGAGAAGAAAAGGGCAGAAATGTTCTCGTTGTGAGAGAAAGAAGGGCAAGCCAGGTTCTGATTTCCTTTTCTGATCCTGAGATAAGTTAGAACACAATATAGGGTCTGGAACTTGGCTTGCTTAGAATAATGCCCATTGCCTCAACTCTATTTTCTGCATTTTATTCATGTGAGTCACCTGGAAACCACGCCCATCCATGAGGGTGCGGGGAGTTGGCACGCCACCCCTGTGGGGAAACCCTGAGGTTGGCCTGCAGGGCGTCTCTGGGGCCCCTCTGGGTGCTGACGCTGGTTTGTGGGCAGACCTCGCTGTTCCCTGATGAGAGCTGAGCAGCAGGCCTGCCGCCTCCTGCACCACCCAGGCTGTTCTTGGGCCCCTTTCAGAGTCCGGGAAGCCCTGTTCTTCCAAGGTTCCGAGACAGGTATTTATGTATTTCCTGCTAGGCAGGCTCAGCCACTTCCTCCTTTTTCCTTTTCCCTAAAAAAATAATTTCATGGAGAATGGATGTGGTAACGAGAGAAATGAAAACATTAAAAATAATACTACTCTTGGCCCCACTGCCTAAATACCTTATTGTTCTAAAGAATTTCTTCACTTTTCAAAGCTCTTTTATTTCCGTCTCCTCAAAGCAGTAAGTAAGTAAGGCAAGTATTTTACATATTTCTATTTCTATAATGGGGGTCAGGGCAGCAAGAGGGCAGGACACACAGGCCCGAAGCCCTGATTCCACCCCATTGAAACAGTTCCCTCACAGAACATTTCTGGTTGGGCCCCCTATTGGATGGCTTTCCTGCTTACGATGTCCATTGCCTCTTCACTGCTGCGTGATACTGTCTACAGATCCTGCTTGGAGTCACAGCCTAGAGACTGGACCCCTGGGATCCTTATCCATCCTACACTCCAGTCACATAGGAATTCATCATGATGAAACTCAGCCTGTGGGTTCCCATATATGTCTTTCTCATCTATAGATATTAAATCCTTGAACAAATGTTATTCATCCTACCTAGAATACACCAGGAACAGATAGAATTCCCAGTCAGTGTTTGTTGGATACAAGGATAAAGGGAGAGCAAATCAGATTGGAAGTTTTGGATGGACTGTCTACCATCACCCATCTTTGCTTAGAGATACATGCTGGGGCTACATTTCAACAAGCATTGAAGAAGCCACCACATGGCTGGGCTCCCCCGAGTCAGGCAGATGAGGACTGGCTGCACAGCCTGCAGAAAGGCTCCTGAGAGTGTGCAGCCTAGGAGGGAGGGGTGCTCTTGAGGAGGCTCGGGTACAGTGGACAGAGGCACCTGAGTCTGAGGAGGACAGAGCTGCTCCCCATTGTGAACAAGCTTACTCAGTCCCTTGCCCTTCCGAAATAAGAGCTCCCTTAGAAAATGTGCTTATTTGTATAATATTCCATTCTTCCAGCGGTAAAGAATGTGCCTGCCGATGCAGGAGACGTGGGAGATGTGGGTTCAAGCCCTGGGTCAGGAAGGTTCCCCTGGAGGAGGAAATGGCAACCCACTCTAGTATTCTTGCCTGGAGAATCCCATTGACAGAGGAATCTGGTGGGCTACAGTCCATGGGGTCTCAAAGAGTCGGACATGACTGAGCACATACACGTACTCCATACTCCATTCTTGGGCTATCAGAATCACAGAGCTCAGAGCAAACACCCTGAAACTAACCCAGCAGCTCCAGCTCCTGAGGCCTCTCCCTGGCAAACCTCTCCCCAGCACACCTCCTGTGCATGTGTGGCCACATGACTCAGCCCCATGCCAAACGAGCACTGCTGGTCGGAGTTGATGTGAAAATCAGAAGAAATTCTACTTGTGGCAAAGGTCTTGGGCCTGCTGAATCCAGTTTCAAATCTGGCTGTAATACTCTGCACACCATGGGGCCACTTGTAGCTTCCAAGGACACCTTATCCTTTTTCTGATCTGGCCCTCAAAACACAGCTGTTGAATGGATAGATTGATCGGCAGGCATACTTTAATTCCAAGATGCTTTCTGTATGTAGGTCAGGAAGATCCGCTGGCGAAGGGATAGGTACCCATTCCAGTATCCTTGGGCTTCACTTGTGGCTCAGCTGGTAAAGAATCCGCCTGCAATGCAGGGAGACCTGGGTTCAGTCTCTGGGTTGGAAAGATGCCCTGGAGAAGGGAAAGGCTACTCACTCCAGTATTCTGGCCTGGAGAATTTCATGGACTATCTAGTCCATGGGGTTGCAAAGAGTCGAACATGACTGAATGACTTTCACTATCTGAGTGTGGGAGCCCTTTTGCTCCCACAGCAGCTTTGTGACAAGGGGATAACCTATACACAATCCCTTATGCTTCCTGAGTCCTGTTTCCCTTAGTTTGAGAAAGAGAAAACATTTTGGTATTGCATTTTTAGCATTAACAGCTGGGCCTTGCCATGCCAATGATCTCCAGGTGACATGCCACCACCAATTTCCTGACCATTCCATCACTTGTCTCTAATAAGGTTTCAGATCCTTATTTCTAAGCTGGAAGCATCATTACAAGTAACACAGAAAGGAGACAGTGACCTCCTAAAAGCCTTGCCTGAGTCAACTCATTTTTAAACAGCTCACCTTTTAGGGACTGAATAGCGGCATGGTCATCAATTTCAGTGACTTTCTGGCAGCAGGTGATCTTACATATCCGTCTAATGACCATTTTTCATCTAAAAATATTTTTCTCTGCTTCTGAGCAACTTTCCCTCCCTCCTAGCTTGTTGTGGACACACACAATTATATATGAATTTAGAATACTGGATGGGACTTAATTTATGGAGAACGTTAGGACTTGTGTGCTCAGTTGCTCAGCTGTGTCCGACTCTTTACGATCCCATGGACTGTAGTCCGCCAGGCTCCTCGGTCCATGGGATTCTCCAGGCAAGAATATGGGATTGGTTGCCATTTCCTTCTCCAGGGGATCTTCCTGACCTGGGGAGGGAACTTGTCTCCTGAATCGGCAGGCGGATTTTTTATCGCTGAGCCACTTGGAAAGCCGGTTAAGGACTTGCGTCCTCGCTAAATAACAATAGCAGCTGTTAGCTATCGAGTGCGTTGTGGGAGTTTAACATGCATGAGTCATGGAGTCATTCAATACTAAGAGTGACCACCACCACTCCCGTGCCTCAGGGGCTCCGAGTCTGCACTGTGCTCCTGATGGGCTTTATCTCAGGAGCCTGGCGCCTGAGCAGCCTCGGTGCTGTCAGCTAGTCTCTAGCCCTGACTATGTGGCATCTAAACCACTCCAATATCTCCCCTTCTCCTCCTCTCCCAGCAGCTCCGCCGCCCGTGGCTGACCCCTCCTTTGGCCTGCCCTGCAGTAAGAACAGCCGCTAATACTTATTGAGGGCTCTCTGCACGCAAGTACATTCATAGGTTAAATCATCTCATGCGCACATCAGCCCTGTGAGGTATGTAGAAGTGGTATTCATATATCAGAGGGGAGGAATCTGAGACACAAAGAGGTAACTTACTGAAGACTGTACAGCTAGTAAGGCTCGAAACTGGAACCAACCCCGGGACTCTACTCCAAAGTGCATGCCCTAACTCCTATGCCGCACTTGCAGTAGGAACCAGAAGAAAGGTGATTTTCTTATCTAGAAATCTGTAACTTTTCACCGGAAGGACTGATGCTGAAACTCCAATACTTTGGCCACCTGATGCGAAGAGCCAACTCACTGGAAAAGACTCTGATGCTGGGAAATAATTAAGGCAGGAGGAGAAGGGGAGGACAGAAGATGGGATGGTTGGATGGCATCACCGACTCAATGGACATGAGTTTGAGCAGACTCTGGGAGATCATGAAGGAAAGGGAAGACAGGCGTGCTGCAGCCCATGGGGTTGCAGTCCATAACAAAACAACAACAATAAATGGAAAGAGGGTTCTTTTTCTCCTTCCTTGAGAAAAGTGCCCAAGGAATCTAACACTGATGATTTCTGAGTTTTCCCCTCAAAGCATTTTCAGGGGTGGGAGCCAGAAATCTGGGGCTGCCAATTGTGTCTTTAGGTAAGTCCTCTTATTTCTCAGTTTTGTTATTTGCAATATGGCAATAATTATCTATATTTAAGTTCTTGTAAAATGCTTTGGAGAAATTGTGTCAACAGTGTAAGCTATATCACATGTCTGTTTTGCAACTACTATGAATCTCAGGTACAACTAAAAATCGAGAAGTAAAATATATTACCAGAGTGAGTCAGAGTCTTTAAAAAGTCCCAGAACACTCAGCACTACCTTACACATGACAACTAGCCACAATCAAAGCCAGACTCTGCAGCTCTGTATTCGCGGAGGGACAGCCACAGACAACCTGGGATTCCAGAGTGAGTGGCTGAGTCTGAGCAGGCTGCTCCTTCCCCTTGGGGAGAAACCTGCTGATGCCTTCCATCCTTTGCTCACAGACATGACTTCATGTGTTCCAGCCTTCTGAGGGCCCAGGGAATCTCTCCTCACCCTGTGCCTCTGGAAGAAAGACCTCTGTGTTGTCTGTACCCCTAAGGGGAAGCCCCAGAGAAAAATTGTAACGGGAGAGCAGAATGGCATGTTAGTGGAACTTGGAAGACATTGGGGGTTTCTCCCAAGAGTGATGGAGACCAACATGAAGAGGGTCTGGGGAACACCAAGTCACCAAGCCTTTCTTGTTGCCAGTTCCATTCTTGCTAGGGTCTCCCTTCTCCACCCTAGCAACCAGTCCTGAAACCCTGGGTCAGCCTCCAGGTCTTGACCTGAACTCAGAAGTCCTTGAGAAGAGGTGGCAGGTGTGGTCAGTCTGACTGCCCTGGCTCCCTGGCCTCATTTCTAACTCCCCTCACAGCTGGATCCTCTCTACACTGTCCCTCACTATGAAGTCAATTCCAGATCTTTATTATATGAAGGGACATTCTCTCCACCACCAAGGAGGAAGACACAAGGGTCCCAGAAAGGAAAGTATCCCCCTAGAGGAGGAAGTGCGTGTGTGCTGTGCTAAGTAGTGTCCGACTCTTTGCGACCCCATGGACTGTAGCCCTCCAGGCTTCTCTGTCCTTGGGGATTCTCCAGCCAAGAATACTGGGGTGGGTTGCCATTCCCTTCTCCAGGGGATCTTCCTGACCCAGGGATGGACTTGTGTCTCCTGTATTGGCAGCTGGGTTTTTTTTTTTACCACTAGCACCTTTTGAACAGTGATGTTTGAGAAGAATCTTGATAGTCCCTTGGCCTGAAAGGAAATCAAACCAGTCAATCCTAAAGGAAATCAACCCTGAATATTCACTAGAAGGACTGATGCTGAAGTTGAAGCTCCAATACTTTGGCCACCTGATGCGAAGGGCTGACTCATTAGAAAAGACCTTGATGCTGGGAAAGATTGAAGGTGGGAGAAGGGGGTGACAGGACAAGATGGTTGGACAGTATCATCAACTCAATGGACATGAGTTTGAGCAAACTCCAGGAGATGGTGAAGGACAGGGAAGCCTGGCATGTTGTAGTCCATGGAGTTGCAAAGAGTCAGACACAACTGAGCGAATGAACAGCAACCACCACTTGGGAAGCCCCAGAGGAAGAAAGATGTCCTACAAAGGGTGGCAGTCATCTGCCTAGAAGCAGGGAGTTACACCGTGTGCCTTCCTGAGGTCCCTCTCAGGGGTAGGTTGTGTTTCTTTAAGAGCACTTTAATGGGCCAAGCTTGTTCTCCAGGGCTCTTTAACAAAGTGGTGATAAGAGTTTAATGTGCTGATTGCTCTGGAACCTATTCTGAAAAGAAAATACACAGTTCAGCGCACAGTACCTAGGGACATGAAGTGAGATTTTCCAAAAACGGGGCCTGCTTCTTCTTTAAAGTCCTATTACCTCATACTGTTTGCTATGCAAGTCCATAAAATGGTATCCTGGTACATTTTTTCTTTTCATTTTATTACTAGCGACCTGGTACCTTTCCTATTTGGAAAATTATTTATTGAGGAAAGAAATATCAACTTCTATAAACACATATATTGCTCTTTCTATTTATAAGAAATATTTGAAGTGGAGAGAAGGTTCCTGACTTCACAAGGACTTTTTCTGGTTGGCACTCACCAGAGAGAAAACACAGGGAAACAAACTGAACAAGCACAGGCCTGGGTATTGGCAAAGCTGGACCGAGGCTGAGCCCATTGTGAAAAGCTGGAAAACCACAGCTGACCTCCAGCCCGGCTTCCCTGTCTGTTTCACCCCCTGGTCCTTAGTCTGCTTATTCTGTTCAGTGCTAAGACTCGGTGATAACTCTCTTCTCTGAACTCTGAGCACTGACCATAAGCATGCTCACCACCAGCCCTTCATGGGTGACTTAGAGAGGGGAGCTGAGCATGCCCACATCCCAGGCCACCAGGAACAAGCAGGAAGGGTTCAGGCCTTGTCGTGGGGGCTGTTGTTTTTCCCACCCTGAGTTCACCTCCTCTTCTTCTCTATTAGACAGAGAACCTCCTTCACTCTCAGTCCATGTGGTCTGAGAGGGCTGACTTGCCTCAGCTCCATGGCAGGTGTGAGGCCCAGGCTTCAGCCAACAAGCCCGTCTCAAGCAGCTGGCCACAATAACTGGTGTGGGAATGGGCACTGGACCCAAGACCTCCAACAACAGTGAGACTCAGGACTTTGGTTGAATCAGTTGGAAGGAGAGCACACTGTTGCCAGGGTTACTTGGGAGATGGTACCTGGAGCTGTGGGTGGCTGATTTATCAGATCTAGGGGGAATCTGCCTCAGACTGGAGGCACAGGAAAACAGAGCTAAAAGATGACTGCAGACTGGATTCTGATCATATCACTTGTGTCCCTAAGATGAGTATTAATCCTGATGTTTCCATTATGAGTCAAGAAATTTCCGTTTTGCTCAAAACAGTTTGAGTCAAGTTTCTGTGATTTGCAATTGAAAGAGTCCTGACAAATACGTCCACAAATACGCGACATTTCTTGCATCTTGGGCAGTTCATATTGCTTTACTTTAGATTTGGAAATAGGATCAGGAATGTTTGTTTGGAGCTAGTTCATCCTCCTACTCAGCGCAGGAATCTCCTGTATGGATAGAAGATCCATTTGGATTTTTGGTTAAATACCAATGTATCAGAAGGGTCACTTTCTATAGAAGTCTGCTCAGCTTCTTTGATTTATCAAACCATTGAAAAGTTTTTCTTTTGTGGACCCAAATCTACACCTGTGAAACTGCTACTATCAGTGCTTCATTTCTGGAGGAATACAGATAGAGGCTGCTCCCAGACTGTCCTTCATCCTTCTTTCCACACCCCCATCCCTTCTCTAACTCAGCAGGGTCCCTGACTTCTGTAACTCAGGTTTCCATCTGAAAATCATGAGTTGTGACTTCTATGCTTGACTCTAACACTGCTACCTTTTTTTTGTTTTGATTCCTTCTGTCCCTGAGTTTAACAATGTTTAATAATAACATTTAATAATGTTTAATAAAGTTTCTTGCCTTTCTGTCCTTTTCTTCACAATTGCTACTGCTACCACCATGGGTTATGCCTTTATTTCTTCAGGTCTGACTGTATCAGTAATATAGCATGGTCTTTTTTGTCCTCCCCTCTCATTCCAGAATAATCTCTTTAAAATGCAGTGTAGATTGACTGTGAAAGTGAAATTCACTCAGTCGTGTCCGACTCTTTGTGAGCCCATGGACTATACAGTCTATGGAATTCTCTAGGCCAGAATACTGGAGTTGGTAGCCTATCCATTCTCCATGGATCTTCCCTACCCAGGAATCGAGCCAGGGTCTCCTGCATTGCAGGTGGATCCTTTACCAACTGAGCTATCAGGGAAGCCCTGTAGATTGAGTGTACCCTCCCCTAAAGTCTAAACTATCCTTCTATCATTTATTTTGTTCTTTAAAATTGTATTCTTTATTTACTTTTGGCTGTGCAGTGTCTTCGCTGCTGTGTGGGGCTTTTCTCTAGTTGTGGAAGAGGGCTACTCTCTAGCTGCCCTGCACAGGCTTCTCTTGCTGGGGACCATAGGCTCCAGGGCACACGGAGCTCAGGAGTTGTGGCACTTGGGCTCCAGAGCACAGGCTCAGTAGTTGTGGTGCACGGGGTTAGTTGCTCAGAGGCATGTGCTGTCTTCCTGGATCAGGGGTGGAACCCATACTTCTGCAGTGGCAGGTAGATTCTTCACCACTGAGCCATGAGAGAAGCCCCCCTTCTATTGTTATCAAATTAACTAGCACTGACATTCAAGGCCCTCTGTATCTGTCTTCCCTCCCTCCTCAACTTGTCTAATTGTAATTCCTTCCATGCCCATATGCTTTACATTCTGGTAAGAATTATCTGCCCAGCCTAGGCTTGCTAATCACTGTCCCATAGGCATGCCTTGTGTCTCAAACCTCTTCAGTCCCTAGTCGGCCCCTTTTCTATTGATTAAGGTTGGTCTTTCATACCTAACTCAAATCCTTCTTGCCTCACCAGTTTAGAAAGACCCCTGATGCACCAACTGCAAATGCCACCAAGTTGGTGCTTAGTTATACACTAGCTTTTCAGCCTCAACTCATCACATGGTCTACATCAGCTTCCTACTCCTCACCCCCTTCCCACTGCTGTAAGAAGGCTGCACTACCCCTCCCATGCTGAGGTCTCTGCCCAGGGAAGCTCTCCTGTCCCCACTCCCTTCCCTGCCCTCCCCACCTCACTCTGCTTCACCTCCCCTCCCCTCTGCAGTCCCTAGTCGTGGAGGGACTCAGATTAGCCCCTCCACACCTTGAGCTGTCTCTCTTTATCTTGAAGTAGGTATCTCTCCCAGACAATTTAAAACATACAAGATCACAAATACACAAAACCAGAGCTTGACTGGTCAGGGCTCCCCTGTCACCCCAGGAATGAGCAAAGGACTGACTTTGCTGTGTACCCACTTCACTCAGGGGGTCTAGTGGGGTTTTCTTCTTTGGATGTGAATTGTGGTTACGTGCTGGGCTTCTTTCTTGAAGTGGCTGAAAGTACAACCGCTCAGTCCCACCTGGTCGTCCTTGGTTTTGGAAGCAGAGGGATGAGCCGGGTGTGGGGTAGCAGGGCCCTCTCCCCGCTGCCTGGCTTGGGTGGGCATCTGGGGCTCTGATTTGCCTCCTTTCTCTCCTTCCGTTCCCCTCCCATGGAAGTCACGCTGCAGGCTGCCCTCTAAGCCCGGGCAACCCCATCTAAAGAAGGGGAGGCTGTGGTCACTCACCCATGTAGAAGTACTCGGGGACTTGTCCTCCGAGGAGAAATCCTTCATGGAGCCTCCAAACCGAAACCATAGTCCAAAAGCAATGACAGCCGACCCTGCCAGCTGAAAGGTAAACAGCCTGCGTTTACAAGGGAGGGGAACGTGTGTATGAGCTGGGAGACTGGGGGGCTGGCAGAGTGGCCCCTGAAAAACCAGCTAGACCCCTCTTCATGTTTCACACAGTGGGGTGGGATGATCTGCTCAGAGTCCCCACCCCCACCCCAGGTCCCTGATGGGATGTTAAAGCTGGGCTCTCCTGATTCCAGGCTCAGAGTTTCTTCCATTCTGTCAGGCTGCCCTGCGATTACGGGGCAGGCAGTCTAGCCCAGGATGCCTCTCAAAAAGAGTTCCTGCAACAGTCCCCCTGGAAGCTATCTTCTCCTTGTCCTATTGTTTCCTGCTGGGTACTCTGGACTTCTTCACCAGCACCATAGAGAGAGGTCACCAAGGGCAAGATGAACTCCCAGACCTGGGGGAAACCCACTTTTCTAAATAGGAAGAAAACACGCCAACCTCAGAACCCACCCACAAGTCCTGGGTGTGCAGTGCCCAGTTAGAAAGCCACTTTAGAAGTGTCTAGAACCTGTCCTGCCCCCCCCGGCCACCATGGTCACTGCACTGCCCTGCCTGAGGATGGTTTTGCAGGAGGGAAACTGGCCGGGGTTTTTTTTGTTTCTTTCTTTCTTTTTTTTTTTTTGGTTGCTATTTTGGGTTTCCATGTAAAGCAAGAAAGGAAAAAATAATTTTCTGAAAAAGCCTGGTCTGTGTGCTGTGTGGCTCATGGAGAGGCTGAGTGGCTGGCACAGGCGGTGGCTGGGCAGGCTGGCGGCTTCTAGACTCATTGCCTGCTTCTCTGCTGCCATGAGGGCTTCTGTGAGGCTCCGCGCTGGCTCTGAACGCCTTCCCTACCACTACAGGGCTGTCCCAGCACGCTCCCGCCATGGCATCCTCTCTCTCCACAAGCAACCACCTCGAATTTCATTGTATCAGTTCAACAGTACTCACTGGCACCTTCTGGACTCAAAGCACCACAGGAAAGTGAGCAGAGATGTAAAAAAGAGCCCCTGGTTTGGCCAACCCATCTGGTTAGAGCTGGGCTGCCTAAGCCATCCCCGAACCACTCGTTCAGAGGCTGCCCCGGCCCCAGGAGGGAAGAGCGGACACGGGGGCTGGCAACAAGGAGATGGAAGCGTGAACGTCAGAGACGTAGAGGTTTAATAAGGAAAATGAAGTCAAAGTCGGGGTCAGAGCCCTGTTTATACAGGATTCTTCTGTGGGCTACCTGTGAAGGGCTGGGGCTCTCTGACTGCATTTATATGAAGACTTTACCTGTTTTCACCCTCTATTCCTCCAAGGCCCAGTCCCTTGGTGGCCAGCTTCCTCAGTAGGGCAGCATGGTGTCTGCAGGAGGAACTGGAGGCACAGAATTCCACCAGCCGGACTCCCTGAGGTGGAACAACTAAAAGTTTCCAGTGCTTAAAGGAAAGCACTAACTGGATAATGCGAGGGACAGCTAAAGGAACTGGGCCGCTCGACCAGCTTTAAAAGATTTTTGCAGTTTAAAAAGCATTAGCAAGGCATGGAAAAATATTTAAAGAAGTACTGTTAAAACATTAAGAATAAAGTTACAGGTGACTTTTCTCTTTGCCCAATCCTCTTGAAGTTTTGTGGTGAAGCAGGTATATTATAAGCTTAAAAGCCTGATACGGTAGCTTATCTCATCAATCTAAAAAAAGTGGGGTGAATTTTCTTGGGCTGGGCTTTAGTTTGGGAGGAAACTGGCTTTGAAGGTCATTACTGTTTCTCGTACAGGGAAGAGAGCGATGCCCTTTGGGATAGCCCTGTCCTCGGGGTGCTGCCTGGATGGCTGTGTCTAGTAGAACCGCACAGGCAGCCCTGCCCGCCCCGCCTCTGCAGCCACTCGGTGGAAAGAGTTTCCAAACACAAAGCGAAAATCTATTGACAGAGGCATCAGGCCAAGGCTTGCAGCCACCGAGCAGACGGTGGAGGAGGTGACTGGTCCAGGGACACCGTACCACGAGGCCACATTTTTGGCATCTGTGTACACAGGCTCTAATTTATAGCCGTCTGGGATCTTCCTCCCAGACGGAATACATTTGTCCGCTTCTGGCACAGATGTGTCTGATGCATAATGGAAAATTAAAAGAGAGGTTGCAATTTAAAGCCCCAGGGCCAATGAGGAAAAAAATCTGAGTGTGCTCATCCACGGCCCTCCACCCCCAACCCCAAACCTAGGGTTTCCTCCTGGAAACTGTGGGGGAGCTGGGCGTCATCACTGTGGAGGGAATCCTCCCAGCATGCCGCCAGGTTGGGAACACCGTGGGTGTGCACCAGGTCAAGCCCGAGGCTGCCCCAGATGACAGCCATGCCTGCTTTGGAAAGTGGTGTCAGCTGAGATGACAGTCCTTTGGTCCTTTATAACTCACCATTCTTGCAAGACTCTTAAAATACTCTGTGTTCACTGGGCTTTGGGTGCTCTACCACACACCTGAAATTGCGTGAAAATGTTTCCCATCAAGTCCAGTGCAGTCAGGGACAAAGTGAGCAAGTCTAGCGTCTGTAAGACCCATTGCTCTGTGCCCCTCAAACCTAGAAAGAGACTGGGTGAGCCTCTAGGCCTATACTTTAACCCTCCTAGACAAACCCGCCACCCCTCGCACAATGCCCCCGTTCTCAGTCTGTCCTTTGCATTCAAACACAACACCACACCTCAGCCAACATGGGGACAAAGGCTGCCCGGCCATGCTGCTTTCCTTCTCACGCAGCTGCTGCCCTCATCTCCTTTCCTTTCTATATATCTTTCGAAGGTAACTATGGTCCTGACTGGATACTAAGCTAAGCATCAAAGAAGCAACAATGAAGAAGATAGTCTGGCTTCCGGGGGTGCTGGTGGTAAAGAATCCGCCTGCCAGTACAGGAGATGTGGGTTCGATCCCTGGGTCAGGAAGAAGATCCTTTTGGAGGAGGGCAACCCAATCCAGTATTCCTACCTGAAGAATCCCATGGACAGAGGAGCCTGGCAGCCATGGTCCATAGGGTCGGAAAGAGTCAGACATGACTGAAGTGACTTAACACACGTGGCACAGTCTGACATGGAAGATAATCCCATATAAGCTAATAAACGTCACAGGACACAGGAAGTGTGCTCCACGGGACTGCATCACCACCCAGGGATTAGACCAAAAGACATTCCATTTTGACTTACATCTTGAAGAATGAGTTAGAGGAGCAGGGAGGGACTGCAGGCAGAAGGAACTGCATGGGTAAGGGCTGTGCTTCCTTATGTGGAACCCTGTGCTGGGGAGAGAGAAGCATCTGGGGGAAGTCAGAATCTGGCGCTTGAAACTGGATTTACAGCACATGGCTCGTGGCTTCTACTAAGCTTGCTACCATTGTGGAAAGCCCATGGCAAGGTCTTGAGGGGAGGAGGAGGTGGAAGCCTTCACTTCGATGGGGACGAGTGCTGTATGATGTCAGAGACAGTGAGGAGCCACAGGTAACGACCTGAGTGGCTGAAGACCAGAGTGGGGTTGCTACAGGACGGATGTGGTGATGGGCAAGGACCATGAAGAATCCACTCTGTCAACCAGAGAACTTTGCTGAGAGCTGCTCTGCATCCAGGACCAGTATCACCCCCCCGTGCCTTTGGAACAATTGCCATTAGGAATATGTTTTTCCAGGAATGGACTTTTTCATACAACAGCATGAGTAGGGCTTTGATGTTAATCATTTAATAAGTATTTATTGAACATCTACTGTGAGCCAGGAGGCAAAGATTCACAGATAAGGAAGATCTAGTTCCTTCTCCAGAGGATCTCAGGGGCTTGTGAGAAGCTGATCCTGCCTCTGGGGCCCAAGAAAGACTCTTAATGCTGTGGGTAAGAATTCCATCAGAGAACTAGCCCCTGAGAAGACACCAGATGTCATCATTCTTTGTGTCACCATTTCTTTTCTGAGTACCAGTTGAGCATTAAGCACTCAGAATGTTATGCAACAGGATTTTGAGGGCAAAACTGTGTGCACTATTTAAAAAGAGGACAGAAGAAAATAGAGAAGATAGAAATGAAAAAAACAGACAATGACATATAAATCCTGACCATTAGATCAGGGATCACCCGGTACAATTACATTGTATATTTTCACAGACAAGTTATTTCAGTAGCTAACTATATTCTGTAGAGTCTGCAGGACAAAGTTGCAAACTGTAAGCATATGTCTGTGGAGAAAGTGCATGTTTTAAAACTAAAGTAGCAGGGGATAGGACTACCGATTTGATTAGAAAACTTTTAATGCAAAGTGGATGGACAAAAGTTTTCTTTTAAGTAATGCCCATCTGCCAGAAACAAGTCATTTAACATGAAGCAAAGCTTGTTAGTGGATTTCAACTGTATTGTACTGTATTTATTTCCACTTTCCTGTGATTGCTGATGAAAGGTTCTAGCTTGAGGATATATATTTTTACTTCAGAAATTATTTTTTCATGAATCAAAAACATGGTTCTTAGGAAGGCACTAATTGAAGG
>SJXQ01000361.1:906861-918925 GCA_006408695.1 Aepyceros melampus
TGCTGAACACAAAGAGCAAATACATGCTATTCTGTTATCTGATAACTAAACTCTCCAGATAAAAAGCATCACTTAGGGGTGTTGTCAGACAGTTCATGTGCTTTTCCCTAGATGGGTGTGTGTGTTTAGTCATTCAGTCATGTCCAACTCTTTGCGACCCCATGGACTGTAGCTCACCAGGCACCTCTGTCCATGGGATTCTCCAGGCAAGAATACTGGAGTAGGTTGCCATGCCCTCCTCCAGGGGATTTTCCCAAACCAGGGATGGAACCCAGGTCTCCCGCATTGCAGGCGGATTCTTTACTGTCTGAGCCACTAGGGAAGCCCAAGAACACTGGAGTGGTTATCCTAGCCTCCTCCAGGGGATCTTCCCAACCCAGGAATTGAACCAGGGTCTCCTGCATTGTAGGCAGATTCTTTACCAGCTGAGCTACCAGGGAAGCCCCTAGATGGGAGACACAGTAAATTGTCCTCAGATGCTCTCTCTAGTCACACACAGTTCCTTCTCTCACCTGGGGACCTGCTGTTGCTATTTCCTTAGCTTAGAAAGCTCCCTCTTCACTCCACCTGGCTCACAGCTTTCAGCTTTGACGTCACTTCCTCTAGGAAGCTTACCCTGGCCTACATATGTGCCTTCCTTCATGTCTTATGTAACCATTTCTGTTTGAATATTTTTGTAACTTAAAGAAAATTAAGGCCTGAGCTATGTGAGGGCAAGCACAGGGTCTACACTGCTGTATTCCAAGCTCCTAACCCCTCTCCCTTGAACAACCAGTTCCGAACAGACAACTGTTGAGTGAATGAATGGAGGGCCTTCTTCACAAAGGTGCCATTTAGGCTGTGCTATGGACTGAATTGTGTCTCCCCCTAATTCATACATCACTGAAGTCCTAACTGGCCCTCACTGTAATGGTGTTTGGAGGTGGGGCCTTTGGAAGGTGATAGGTTAGATGAGGTCCCGAGGTAGGGATTCCCTAAAAAGACATCAGAGCCTTCTCCTTGCCATGGAGGATGCAGGGAGAGGCAGCAATCTGCAAGCCAGGAAGAAAACTTTCATCAGAAACTGAACTGGCAGATACCTTGAACTTGACTTCCCAGCCTCCAGAACTATGAGAAATAAATTCCTTTTGTTTAAGCCACTCAATCTATAGTTTTTTTTTTTTTCTTTATGGTGACCTGACCCTAAGACAGGTTGATAGGAGCAACTGTGAACAATCTCCTTCACAGCCCTCCAAGGGAATACTTTCAAAGTACTAATTTTAAATTCATCTGCACCTGGGAAACACTGGGCAGACACCTCAGATGGCACCGTGTGAAGACACTGTTGAGTCTACTCAGCATAACACTTGCCCACAGAAAAATAATTAGAGCAGCTAGTATCAGTTCTGTGTTTTTCCAGCCTGTAAGGATGCATGCCAAGCATCAGGCATAAACACAAAGAATAAATCTATATACACCTTTTACTGGCAGAACATATGAAGACTTAACATAATCATGGCAACACACACACACCGTGCCCTTATGGGAAAGAATAAACAAAATGAATTCTGTATTTCTAGCTCTTCCAGGGTGTATATACATACCATTGTGTATATACATTGTGTATATACATACCCAACTCACTGGCAATTTTCTTTTTCCAGGATGACGTCACACAAAGCGGAAAATGACACTTCAACCCTAGAGATTTCATTAAAACCTTTTAAGCTAATACTTGCTCTTGGAGGCAGTTCTCAGCCCAGATGGAATCACGTAATGAACACTCATAATTCTTCATCTGATTGCAAACCACATTAGAAAACCATAAGGGTAATGGAGTTTCATCCTTTTAGCAGGCAAAAGTCAGAAGCACACTTGCTCTAGAAGATGATACTAGTTTTCTCAAAGAGGAAAGCCAGCTCCCAAGATTTTCATCCTATTATGCAGTGAAAGCAAGGCAAGGATTCAGATGGCACGTTCTCAAAATGAAGGATTTTGTCAGAAGAAATTCAAGAACCAAATACCATATGACATCCAGGCGAAACCACCTCTGAGGAAGGTTGGTGTCCTTGCTTCCACACCAGGACCAGGTGAGGTGGAACTGGGATGCAGGATTGTGACAGCGGACGAAGACATGGCTGTTAGCTTGGAAATGCATGGCTGTCAGTCTGGAAATACACTGGTTAGATCCCAGGTTTCTGATTTCCCACATTATTTCTTATAACGATTTCATGAGAGCAAGCTCATGCTAAGAAATTCCTGAAAGACTTCCTTCAGGTAAGGATAGATTTTAAAATCAATGCTTAATTCTCGGTACCATGGAAGGGTGGCTGTGTGTGTTACTCACTCAGTCGTGTCCGACTGTTTGTGACCCCATGGACTGTAGCCTGCCAGGCCCCTCTGTCCATGGAATTCTCCAGGCAAGAATACTGGAGTGGGTTGTCATTCCCTTTCTCCAGGGAATCTTTATGACCCAGGGATTGAACCTAGGTCTCCTGTGCAGCAGGCAGATTTTTTTACCATCTGGGCCACCAGAAAAGCCCAATGGAAGGATTCTGCCATCAAAACTGCGACAGATTGGGACATTATCTACCTATCTAGAAAGACAGGCAATATATTTGTGTTAAACCCACCTTCTTCTGTTTGTTTAGGTTGTTATAGAGTTAATTGGTATGGATCAACTGACATTGCTGAGGTTGGGGGGATGCTTTGCACAAAGAACTGGGGAGACACTAAATTCAGGGGAGGAAGTTGAGCCAGGATGAAAAGCTTCCTCTGAATGATAAGGCAGGTAACTTAAATACAGATAGGCAAAGTGTCTGTGTTTATTCAGTGGTTGTACATACTGCATTTTTCTAAAGAAGTACAAGGAAAAGGAGAAGAGAGATCTGTAAGAATTAGGAGACAGATGATGGTTATATGGTTTTCTTCACACAGTAACAAATGCCACAGGCTACTGGCTAATAAAATGAGCAGATGGCTTTATCAAATGAAAATCAAGTACAACTAAAGTAAAACCCAACCTACCAAGCTACCAAATTGATTTAATCCCAATGTCCGTCTCACATGACCTAGAGGACCAGCTCCAGGAGGACAAAAGTGGTCTTTTGGATGTTGTCTGAACTTCCTCCTAGCAGCATCTTGCTGGCTTCATCCCAGGCTTGCCTCTGAGTAAACATGTGACATCTCATCTACATGGAACTTTACACAAGCAAATGAATATTTGCTTGTTGAATATTCCACAAATGGAATATTAAACAATACTTATTTTATAGCCTAATATTTTACAAGGTAGTCTGAGAGAACTCTCTTGAGCAGATAGACAGGTTTCTTGAATATCAACCAATAATAACAATCTTTGCCCAGTTTTAGTTGTTACAGAAAAACAATGGGAGGGGAGAAAAAGTGTTTCAGGTAAAACTCACATTAGATTGGAACAAGACAAAACACTTTAGTTAAAAAGTTAGCTTGAATGGAACCCAGTAGGAATCACAAGTCTTGTATTCTAGAGAGATTTTTCTTAACAGTTATTTAATCAGAAATTATTTGGGGTCAGGAAGGCAGACAGCACGAGGCCATTACAGGGGGCTAGACAGATACAGCTAGGGCAAGGAGAGACCACATGGGCTTCCTGGAGAAGTGGCAGCAGCTTCCAGGCCCTGTCCGTGCCCCACTGAGGGGCTCTGTTGTCTCTCTCTGTTCCCTTGGCCTAGTTTATAAGCTGACGCTTTCCCAATCACAATTACAACGGAGAGGACAGGGCTTGGCACACACTTTGGAACATTCGTCAACTACTCTTGTAGAAAACTTCACCTCTTCTGAGCTTTCAGACTGAATAATGATGCACTTGGACAGGTTAGTAATAAAAACATCCACTTGTACATGCTGGGTTGTCGAGGAGCTGCAGCAGATAAAAATGGGGGTTCTAGGCATCCTGGGTTTAAATCAAGCTCTGTCACTTACTAGTCCTGTGACCTCAGGCAAGTCTCTTAACCTCTCTAATCCTCAGCTGCAAAGCAGAGGTAATAATAGTGCCTCCCTGAGAGAATTAAATGACTTCATCTTACACACTTAGAACAGTGAGTGCCCAGCACTTATGATTATTATGGAGGTAGACAGACTAATGTTACATTCGAACTGAAAACTTAATCCTACTCAAGATAGGAAATACTGTGGCCATGATTCTAATGACTTAGACCTCTGCTGTCTTCTACTAATTTTTACTTTAGCTCTCTCTGAACAACTGGGAGTTTTCTAAACCTCTACACTAAGTATGTCAGGGCCCCTTTCCAGAAGCTATGTTCCCTCTCTCTCTTTAGTTTAGTTAAGATCCAATAGAGAAAAGCAGGAGAGGATGACTTACGAGAGAGAGAATAAATTAGGCTCCTGCTGCTGCTGCTGCTGCTAAGTCGCTTCAGTCGTGTCCGACTCTGTGTGACCCCAGAGAGAGCAGCCCACCAGGCTCCCCTATCCCTGGGATTCTCCAGGCAAGAACACTGGCATGGGTTGCCATTTCCTTCTCCAATGCAGGAAAGTGAAAAGTGAAAGTGAAGTCGCTCAGTCGTATCCAACTCTTATCGACCCCATGGACTGCAGCCCACCAGGCTCCTCCGCCCATGGGGTTTTCCAGGCAAGAGTACTGGAGTGGGGTGCCGTTGCCTTCTCCGAAATTAGGCTAGAGCTATCCAATAGAACTTTCTCCAATGATGTAAATATAAATGTTCTGCTGTCTAATACTGCAGCCATTGGTGACCCATTGTCATTGAGCACTTGAGATGTGGCTAGTGTGACTGAGAAGCTGAATATTAAATTCCTTTTAATACTGGTTAATTTAAATATGAAAAGCCACATGTAGTTAGTAGCACAGCCACCATATTGGAGAGTGCAGAATTAACATGCTCATCCCAGCTTCAAACTTCTCTCCTTGTCAGTCTGTAGACTTGGAGTGGTTAAGAGGGTAGAAGCCACACACAGAAGGCCAACTCTGCCACTGGCCAGCCCTGAGGCCCTGGAAAAGGCTCTGAACTCTCTGTGCCTGTTCCCGCATATGTAAACTAGGGGTGACAATAGCTGCTATTTTAGAAGGTCATTGTGAGGATTAAAGAAGTTAACATAGAAAATATGCATGGGAAAGCAGATATCACATAGCTTCCATTTATATTTTGTTGTTCAGTTGTCAGTTGCGTGCAGCTGTTTGCAACACCATGAACTGCAGCACGCCAGGCTTCCGGGTCATTTATGTAATGTTTCATATTCTTCAGTTTTTGCTTACTGAAATTAATTTTAAATACCGTCTCTTAAACCCCAATATATACCCTTCATCAATTCCCATCTTGCTTTTCCTCTGCCTTAAGCTGAGTATTCTCATACTTAGTTAACTTAAGTATTCTCAACTTCTCCCCCTTTCTCCCATATGCCAGAGTGTTTTATGCATCTTTTTTGTACCTGCATTTCTGGAATGCATCAAGACAATCAAACACTGGATACAATCTCTCTGGTCATAGACTTCACGTTTTCCAAGTCTGCAGCGTTTATTATACCTTACATTCTGTGTCTTCATAAGTACGTATGGTGAAAACAGCACAGTGTTTAAAATCAGAACTGAGTGTGATTCTTGGGTTTGTTCCTCTTTACCTCTTTGATCCTAGACACACCATCTACTGTACCTGCCTTCCAGCTTCCCCATCTGTAAAATGGGGGTTACATTATTTCATGGGACTGTTGTGATTCACGATCAAATGGGATCATGTATGTAAGAGCATTTTGTAAGCCAAGGCACCATGTGAACGTTATTTTTGCCCATAAAAAATTCAAACAGGATAAAAAAAAAAGCAAGCCAAGGTAACCCCTATTCATATCTGTATGATGCGCTCTCAACCCATCTGGTCCTCCACCCACTTCTTTCTCACTTCCTTCTCCTTAATTCCCTAGCAAGAATGACATGATGGTTAGTGTAGTGTCACTTGCTTTAGGAGAACAGCCTTGTTGTGCTATAAACTGTCAGTGGTAAGGTGGGGGTTAGAAGTTATGTTCCTTTTTGTCATGCATGACTGGAGACTCAAAGATACTGCATTTTCTGAGACAACACGGTGAAATGCCATGGACAATGGACAGATGACCTCCTGGTAACTGTAGAAACCATCAACCCTCAATGTAAAAGAAAAATCTTAAAAGAATAATGGTAAAGAGGTAACTGGAAAAAGAACTGCCACAAGGAAGCCAGATAAGCAGGCCAAAAGGGAGGACACTCCCTGCCCCATTCAGAAATGAGAGCCACCGGGGACTTAGATCTCTTAGGGCCACATTTAAACCAGTTCTCAAAATGTGTTTCCTGGACCAGCAGCAGCAGCAACATCTGGGGGCTTCTTAGAAATGCAGACCTACTGAATCAGAATATTTGTTTAAACAAGATTCCCTGGTGATGTGTATGCACATTAAAGTGTGAGAGGCACTGATCATGGGGTTTTCCTATTTCCACCCAGTGGGCTCCGCTTGGCTGCACAGAAGCATGACAGGGAACAAACAAACAGCCGCCCAGCTGGTGTGTATTAACCAGAGCCATGTCAGTGACTGCTGAAGCTCCTCTAGGTGCTGAGGGATGGGAGGAGACCAGCACAGTGCACTCATGCCCCCGAGGAGCAAAGACTTTAGAGAGATAATAAAGTACACTCAAAGGCACAAGGGAGTGTGGTTCATTATCTTACTAACAAAAGATAACTAATGAGAGCCTGCTGTACAGCACAGGGAACTCTACTCAGTGTTCTATGGTGACCTAAATGGGAAGGAAATCCAAAAAAAGGTGATATGTGTATACGTATAGCTGATCCACTTTGCTGTACAGAAGAAACTAACACAACATTGTCAAGCAACTATACTCCAATAAAAAGTTAATTTAAAAAAGGGGCTCAATGAAGCACCAAATAAAGGCCTCTTGAGTGTCTCAAGATCAAGGACTGTATCTTAATCATTTCTGAATGCTCAGGACTTGGCAGGGTGCTGGGCACAAGCTAGGTGGTCAGCACATATTTGCTGAGTGACTAATTGCAGGGGAAAGAATCTCTCCTTTTGACTCCAGGCCTTCAATAAGCTACAAGACTCTTGCCACTTTGCTTGATTGGTTGGACTTAGGACACTTGTTTCCCACTTTTCCTTACTTTCACGGATCTCTTAGATTCTGGATTCCACTTTTCTACTTGTCTTCTAGTGTTTAAATAGGATTACCACTAATATTTTGTGTTAGTGTTTACTATGCACATGTACCATACTTAATACTTTACATTTATTTACTCTTTTATCTGCACCAAATCACAGATTGATGTCCGTAACTTGATTAAGTCCGTTATATAGATAAGAAAAGCCTCAAGGAGGTTAAACAGCTTACTCATTAAGCTTCCCTAGTTAGTAAATACTATGGCCAGGAATAAACTCAATGAGATGCAACTATTCACTTTCCAGGTTTCAAATCCATGGATGTGAACTGCCATGCTCCCTAGACCTGGCTGAGGTCTGTAAGACTACTGGGATGATAGCTCTTGCTTCTGCAGGCTGGCCCCTATTATAGGGTCCTTGCCTCTCCCAGCAACACTGGGTGCCCCCTCTCATCCACAACAGGGGAGGCTGGCAGCTGGCACTCCCCTCTCACCTTGACAGAAATCAAAAGTGGAGACCAGGACTTCCCTAGTGGCACAGTGGATAAGAATCTGCCTGCCAATGCAGGGGACACAGGTTTGATCCCTGGTTTGGGAAGATTCCACATGCAGGGCAACTAAGCCTGTGTGCGGCAACTACCGAAGCCCAGGTGCCTAGAGCCTGTGCTCCACAACAAGAGAAGCCACCAGTAAGAAGCCTGTGCATTGCAGCTGAAGAGTAGCCCCTGCTCACCACAACCAGAGAAAAGTCCACACAAAGCAATGAAGACCCAACACAGCCAAAAAAAAAAATTACGAAAACATTAAAGATTAGAAAAAGCAGAGACCATCTGACAACAGGGCTGAGGAAATTCCTAATCGCCTTCTGGGGTGGTCTAACTTTGGGGTGGACCCCAGAGAATACTTTCTTCAGGTATTTTTTTTTTAAACAGTTTTTCTAATAGATGTACCTCTGAAGTTACTATTTGAAATAAGTTTGGGAAAGAGGAGGAGGCAACCTCTGTGAGCTTTGGTGGAGTCAAACATCTTTGACTCTCAAGCCCACGAGACACAGCCCTTCTTAAAAGGACCCGTTAGACATCACCAAGTGAAACCCCAAAGCTGCATTAACAACAGAGAGAAGGAAAGGAGAGCAACTTCAAACAAGCCATATATGGCATCGGACTTTCGACAATGAGGGTCTTGCTTCCTGTTGGTCGGCAACCCTGAGCAGCTCACACAGCACAATGATAGGAAAATGCTGAACACACAACAAACCAAGGAGTAAACAGTGCCCAGGTTTTTTTCTTTAAACCAACACAAGTGGCTTGTTGGATTGTGGTGTTTTATTTATATTGCTATGCAACAGAGGGAAAAAAATAAAGGTGATTTCGGTGAAATGCATGGAACTATGCCATGCTATCTGATTGTAGTGGCCGAATTTAGAAACGACAGATGTTGGGAGGGGTTACGTGTTAGACATCAACCTCAACCGTGATAACAAATTAAATTAGGGGGGCTCGGGGCTAGGCTTTACTTTTGTTTTGTTAAAATTCAAGAGTGAACAGAGTCAGCAGCCCCTGGCCAGGCTCTGGTGGGATCTAGTTGAATGTTTATAAAATCAGGAGCACGACCTAGGGAAACTTTAACCAAGCAGCCTGAAGGAGGTTGCAAATCCATTTGTCAAATTGCAGATCACAGAATATACCCCACCCCTGCTTGCCTCTGCGCCTACCTTCTGGTGAGTTCCTGACAGGAAGGGAAGTGCTGTCACCCAGGGGGGACCTCAGATGGGCAGACACATGAGCATCTAAGAGTGTGTGTAAATATTACGCCTGAAGTCCCGGCAAACGCCTGTCCTTCCAGGAAAATTCTCCCCTGCTCTCTCCCCCTTCCCCAAACTTCCCACAAATTCTCCAGCCAGGAAAAAACAACATAAGAAGCTAGGGTGGGGCTTTTCTGCAGTCAGGTTCCCTTGGTTACAGTGAAGGTAGATACTTAGATTATGTATCCCAAACAATTGCTTTCCTCTAAATCATTAGGCACTTGTTTCAAGTCCCCCAATTCCCTTTAGATGTACAGGTATAGATGGGAGAGCCGCCCGTCTCTGGTCCCCATTCCTCGTGGAACTGAGTGAGCAAGGCCCCGCTTCCCTTCCTGGGCCCAATCTGTGCAAAGAATCCATCGACAGGTAATAAGTAGAAAGAGTCCTCCAGATAAATTGACAACTGATTATCTGCGCAAATAGCGAAGGCCATGCATATCAAGTTCTCTAGATTCATTAATTCTTTCTACGGGTGCATTCTGTGTGCTGAGTACTATTAGGCACTAGAGATATATTTGTGAACAAGGCAGACAAAAATTTCCTGCTCTCAGAGTATTCTAAGTTCTAGTGGGGAAAATCCACAAGTACAAACTGAGAAGCTAATGTGTAAATGAAGACAAGCTGCAAGTTCCTTGGCAGCAAACATACACACTTTTCTCAGATATTAAGGGACTCTGGGGAAAGAGGGCTAAGTTTCATTAATGCTTTCTGTGTGCCAGGCACTTAATAATAATTTTTAAAAATAGAGCACTTACTGTATACTGGGCTCATGGGAAGGCGAAATCAAATACTTTATGTCTTTCCTTTTAATCCTCTCAACAACTCTTACCCCAATTGTTCAGCTGAGAAAACAAGGCTAGAAATAAGAATAACTTGCTCAAGCACACTCTGCTTGGGGTCTCTGCGCTTGAACCTGAGGCCTTTGTCAGATGGCACTCTCACTCTTGCTGTTCTTCTGCTGGGGATGGTGGTGGTATATCACCCCTTCACCCTCGTCCACCTCCAGTCTGCCAGTCCTTCCAAATTCAGTTTAAACATCCCCTTCTTCATGAGAAAGAACTGTTTCACCTCATCACTAATGCTATGGACTTTTAAAAAAATTGCTTACTTATTTATTCATTGTGTGTGTGTGTTTCTATTTATTTATTTGACTGTGTGGCATGTGGGATCTTAGTTCCCTGACCAGGGATCAAATCCGTGTCCTGCAAGTCCCTGCACTGGAAGCATGGAGTCTTAACCACTGGACCACCAGGGAAGTCCCTCCTGTGAACTCCTTAATTAGATAAGATATATAAAAGGCCATG
The DNA here is from genome assembly GCA_006408695.1 of Aepyceros melampus. Lineage (NCBI taxonomy): Eukaryota > Metazoa > Chordata > Mammalia > Artiodactyla > Bovidae > Aepyceros > Aepyceros melampus. Next base: position 917,097 of record SJXQ01000361.1, read on the forward strand.
CCTAACCCTAGTGGCTAACACATGGTAGGCATTCAAGCATTACTTTTTCCTACCTCCCTTCCTTCCTGTGTCAGAGGTGTGAAATTTGTCACTTGATTATATACTGTTGTGTTTTTGTTGCTCTATATGCCTTGGTCATTTCCTCAACTAGATTAGCAGCAGCTCAGGGAACAGTATTTTTATTTACAAATATATATGTGTGATTGTGTGTGCATATAGATATTTATATTTACATACATGCTGCTTTTACAAGTCTCATGTAATGATGGTTTAACAGAATGGTTCTTAAACTTGAACATGCATCAGCATTTCCTGGACTTGTTTAAAAAGATTGTTGGGTCTCTCCTCCAGAATTTCTGATTCAGCAGGACTGTGATGGAACTTAGAATGTGCCTCTCTGACAACTTTCCCGGAGGTGCTCTGGCTCAGGACTCACTTTGAGAACAGCTGGTTAACTACATGTACCACAGTGCTCAGAAGCATGAAGGCTGAGTTGGAGGCCCACCTCTGCCTCTCATTAGCTGTGTGACCTTGGGAAAGTGGACCTGTTTGTGCCTCTGTTTTTCCTTATTTGTATAAATGGGGATAATAATAGTATGCATATCCAGAGTATTGTGAGGATTAAGTTAATAATGAATGCAATGTGCTTAGCACTGTCCCTGACACAATGAAAATGCTCAATAAATGTTGCCTATTATCCCTGGAAAGGCTGGCATGACATCAAGCACAAAATAAGCTGAACCCAGTCTAAGAATTCCTTCTCAGACTTAGATAAGACCTCTTTTAAGCAGTCAGAGTGTCACTGAAGCATAACACTTATAATTAACAGCTTTGAAATTAAGCCAGACTATTACAAAGCACAACATAAAAGGTCTTTAGGAATGCCCCTCCCCACACTATGCTGGAGGCAAATGACCAAGTGTACAAAAGCCATGTGTATTTTTAAAACTCAGGACTGTCTACGGGGTACCTGCTTCACACCTTACCCTGCTGAAGGATGCTGAGGATGGCAACTTGGCCTCTGAGAGCTTGGAACTGCTGGAGTCACCCAGGCCTCTGGGCTTATGGGTTGGCAGACACCAGTGGAGACCATCCTTCAGTAATTAGTTGGTGTCACTGATGAAAAGCTCCCCAGATAGTCAGGACAGCCACCAACCTCCTCTATCCTAGTTGTTTGAAAGCCCTCAGCCCTCTGCTGCTCCCTTCCAGCTCTAAGAACTTCACCCAAAGCAGGATCTGTATTTTCCTTCAGGGTCTATCTGAGCAGTTACTAGCTGGCAGTCCCTGGAGGAAGCCCAAGAAGGAATGGGCACAAGAGACAATTCTCAGACCTTGTCTCCCAGTCCTTCAGGGCCTCCGACAGAATATCTAGGAATTCAGGGATGGTCTAGTCTTAATTTTGTTCCAGTAATACGGGAGACAAGGGTCCTGGCCCTATCAGTCGATAAACCACTAATCCCTGGAATGTTGTTCATTCAATGCAAAGTTGAATGAGATCATCTCTGGGAGCAGTAGTATTTTGCAGAGCCTGCTGGCAGGGCGTTGTGGGGTGGTGCTGCCGCCCCTTGGAAGCCCCTCCCTTCCTCCCATTCCCTGACAGAAGAACACAACCCCTTCCTTCCATCCCAGCGGTACCCTCCCCTAATGTTCAGAAAAAGGATGACCCCGTCAATATCACTTCCACTGCTACCCCCGATTTCCCACATAAGCCCACCACAGCCAGGTGCTGTCTTCACACACTCTGGATGGGGCACCATCTCTGGCAGTCGCGGCGCCCTGGCCAGGCCGGGTCTCCAGCGGAAAGGCAGAGCGAGAAGGGGGTGTGTGCA
>SJXQ01000361.1:919364-961289 GCA_006408695.1 Aepyceros melampus
GGGGACGCGCCCCGCAGGCGTCTGGCTCGCGGTGATTATCGGAGCATCTGCGAGAAAGGAGCGTCCACTGGGAACCCGAGACCCATTTAATCAGCGCTCTGTGTAGACTCATTTGAGGCCTGCGGTGATGGTTGAGAATAAGGACACGGCCCTGGTGGCTATGGAAACCTGGGAAGGTGGCCTGGGGTAAAAGAGATAAGCAGGACCCAAGGCTGCCCAGCTATCAGTACCTATCGCGGGACACCCGGCCCGGGGCACCCGGGTCCCCAGTTGTGGTTTCCCAGCGCCTTGCCAGCACACAGGCCGCGCGGAAGCAGATTCTAGGGGACCCCCCCTCGGCTCCTCCTGCGCTTCTCCAGAACTCTTACCTTAATAGGCAAGAACTGGGAGAAGGCGCGGGATGCGGCTTTCCTGTGTCCAGAAGGCTGTTCCCCGCGCTGCACGGCCTGGCCTGCGGAGGGGAGTCAGACAACCCGGATCCTGATGGATTCGACAATGGAAACCCTTGGAAAGGAATGCAAAACCTCAGGGATTATTGTGATGTGGTGATGGGAGAAAAGCGGGAGCAGGTTTTGTTTTGCTTTGTTTTATTAATATAAAACCGCTGGTGGGGAAACCAGGCTCCCACTCCCATTGACTAAGTGTCTGCAATATGTGGTGCCAGACAGTACGGCGGGGGCGACGAGAAAGTGTGAAATCCAGGGAGCCTATGCATTAATTCAGTAAAACTTCAAGTGCCTCTTATAAACCAGGGATAGTAGCAAGCCTCAGGGACTCGGCAATGAGAAGACAGCCAGGCCTGGCGCGATGACTCTGGTGGTAGAGACAGATCTGTGAACAAATAGTTATAGCAAGACGAGGGCAAGGCTCTGGTAGGCACCTCCTGGCCTCCTGGCATCAGGCAAGGAAGGCATGGAGAGAGTGGGAGAGTGGACTCTCCACTCTCGGGGAGAGTGGGCCTGAGCAGGTCCTCAATGAGTCTGAATAGAGAGGAAGAGCAGATGGGGCAGCTTGGGCAAAAGACAGGCTGGAGAGGCAAGGGCCTTCTGTGGGGACTGTGAGAAGTGAGGGAGCCCAAGTGGAGCAGGGGTTGGGAGTAAGAGGGGATGATGCTGGGCACAGCTTTCAGTCAGTTCACCAAAGTGCAAAACTATGCTGGACTCTCCGTTTCCTCATCTGCAACATGGAGATAATAGCACATACCTCATAGAGTTGGGAAGATTAATAAATTAATGTTTGTGAAGTGCCTAGAACAACGCATGGCACAGAGTAAGAACGGTAAGGGTTAGCTTTTACTGTGTTTAGTCTTCCAGTTAGTTTCTATCATGTTGCCATCTTTGCCTACCTCTGTGTCTTTGGACATTTGTTTGAATATCTCATGCACTTTACTTATGAAAATGAATAGAAGACAGAAAAATGAGTGTGCAGATTCGAGTAATAAGTGTAAGCCCCAAATAGTGAAATAGTTATTAGGTATGCAGAAAGAGGCACATCTCTAGCTTCAGTCAGACAACTTGACATCTCTGATCTATTAAAAAAGAAGAAAACTAAATTAAAAAATAATGTCTAGTACATAGTAGACATTCAATAAGTCTCTGAAGTAAATGAAAAACAATGATATCATACTTTAAATATGTTGTTGAATATTATGTCTCTAAGTAAGACAAACTACATTTAGAGACTTTTCTAGGCTGTTTAGGTAAGAATCCCTATTATAAATCTATTGGTCTTTCATATTACAATTTTAGTACACATGTATTAGAGACAGATCATTGCCTATTAACATAATGGATATAGATTTTGAGTGTAGACTTCCCCAGTCACTCCCTCCAACAAAGGTGCGTCCCAGGGGAGTTGACTCTTACAAGATTAGGGCATTCTAACTGATAACACGTGTTCAAGAGTAGATTATTATCTGAAAGTAGGGAAACTCCATTAAATAAGGAAGTTAGCCTTTAAACTAGATGTTATGAAAAGCTAGAAACAGAAACTAAGCAAGGGTAAGATGGTTAGATTTCTATTTTTAGTCAAGTTGGGACTCTGTAAGGATGCTTTGAAGTGAAGACTTGAAGCTAATTAAGAGACTATTACAGCAATGCAGGGATTCCCTGGTGGCTCAGTAGTAAAGAATCTGCCTGCAATACTGGAGACAGGGTTCAATCCCTGATTAGGAAGATCCCCTAGAGAAGGAAATGGCAACTTACTCCAGTATTCTTCCCTGGAAAATCCCATGGACAGAGGAGCCTAGCCGGCTACAGTCCATGTGGTTGCTAGAGTCGGACATGACTTAGCAACTAAACCACCACCCATAGCAATTCAGATAAGAAATGAGAACCTGAACCAAGACAGGGATAGTGGGTTTAGGAAAGAGGCTCAGATTTGAGAGATATTCAGACTTGATGAAAGATCAAGACAGATTGGATATGAGGGTTAGAGGGGAAGGAGAAGAAAGGATGACTGCTGGATTTCTTACTTGGGTAAGCAACCAGACAGATCATGGAATCATTAACAGAGATAGCACTTTTACAAGGTGGAGCAGGTTTGGGGGAGAATGTTACAGATACTGTAGGTGGACTCACCTGGCACCCAATCCTACATCTAATTTAGAGGATAGGAATGCTAAGAACTTGCTTCCTGGTATCCTTTCTAGCTAGGCATGGTCATATAACATATTTCTGACTGATGGAATTTATATGAAAGTCTGTTGGAAGATTTCTGGAAAACCTGAAATTGCCTTGAAAAAAAGGCTTAGCTATCGCTGGCATTTCTCCCTTCCCTTTTTTCCTGTCTTGAACTAAGATATGATGCCTAGAGCTGTAGAACATTTTGTGACTGTAAGGAAAGGCCAAGAGATTGCAGACTTGCCAGCCAGAAAATCACGGAACTGTGGAACCAACACCAGCAGCCACCCATCTCCAGATTTCTTGTTATGTAAGAAAAATAACCCTCATTTTGTTTGACACATATATTCTGTTATTTGCGGCTAATGATATTTTAACTGACATAGGGAGATAATACGTTCGTATTTGGATCTGTTGCGTTTTCGATCTGATGGGAATTCCAGATATGTGGTCCAGGAGACAGATGGAAATATGACTGGGATTCTGGAGAGAGGTTTGGACAGTAAGTTTAGGTTGAAGATTCATCAGGAAATGCTGATAATAGAAGCCAATGTTCTTCAAACTTTTGTCCATACATTTCCTAAAATAATTATGAAAAATTATATCCTTCTTTGCATATTTCTCCAAATATTTTATTATGAATATTTTCAAACATACAAAAAGTTGAAATAATTGAGCAATAAACACCATATATTCACTGCCTAGATTCTACATTTTACTTTAGTTACACTGCTTACCTCTACATCTATCCATTCATCAATTTATCTTATTTTTTATGCACTTATAGGTAAATTTTAGACATTAATTCACTTTACCTCTAAACTGTTTAGAATGAATAACAGTGAGTAGAGTTCTAATATTTGTTTATACTTTTTAAAGATGAAATTTATCTGAATGAAATTTTCACATTTTAAGCATACCAGTCAATGATTTTTGACAAATATGTTTGCCTTTCTAACTCCAAACCCTGTTAAGGTACAGGATATTACTGTCACCACTAGAAAGTTTCCTTGTACCATTTCCTGGCCAGTCCATGGCCCCATCTCTCCTGGGGAAAACTACTGTTTTAATGTTTCTACTATAGATTAGTTTCTCTTGTTACATAATATCATATAAATAGAATTGTACAGTATTTATTCCCATGCATTAAATTGATACATAAAATTATGTGTTATAAATTTGAGTGTATGCAAAATATGTCATTATGATGTATTTCAAATATTTTGAAAGAAAATGATCACATCCCTCATTTTAATGCATTCAGTAGAAACTAGTGTGATCTGCTACCTACCATCATCCAAGTTTTCTTTTTCAGACTTAATATCTGAAATGATAACATGAAATTTTTGATCAAAACTTTCAGATGATGTTCTCTTCAATTTTTAAACATTTATATTTATATATATAAACATTTATAAATATATATATTTATATATATATTATATACAGCTTAATTCAAAATAATTTTTAAATTGAGGTATAATTGACATGCAATATTAATTTTTGGTATAAAAACATGATTTATCATTTATATATTCATCATCTATTAAAAATATGTGAACAAGCTCCTTGAAAGTTTTACGTCTTTCTTTTTTCTTCTTGAACTTGTATTTTATTTCAATGAAATGTAACCCTAAACCAATGCATTTTTATGCTTGAAAGATTTTTCTTGAATGTTCTTTTATACTTGTCTGAACAAATATTTTTATATGTTTATTAAAAGAGATTAAATGTTTCCTCCTGAGACCATAAAGCTTCAAGTTTTAATTAATTTCTTCTAGACTGAGTATTATTAAAGTTATTCTTAGTATACAGTTGACTGAAATAACAAATACTTCTTAAATAAGCAATCATTAAACATAGAAGTAAAATATTCCTGGAAGTGTACCTGTTAATGAGATTGGTGGGGTTGGGATTTCTTTCTACTAGCTCATGTATCCATGAATGAGCATATTCCTTATTGCTAGAACAACACAGGTCTCAGTGTAAATCCCCTTAATATTTTTTTATTGCTTTGATATTAATGCTGAGAAACTTTGTTTAGACAAATGAGTAGATGAGGATGGAAGGAGCTGTTATAGTAATGCCAGTCAATTCTTTAAACCTCTTCTGAATTATATGCCCTAATTTGCATACTGATCTATCATCAAAAACTATTTCTAATGATCAATAGCTGACAACTTCATTTAGTGTTTCTTCAATTTTTTTGAAAGCATAGTTGGAACTCTTCTAACTTACAAGAACATTTGTTGCCCATATTATAGTCATTCACTATATTAATGTCATTGTTAGTGGTCTCAGTACCTACATGAATTTTTCAAGTTGCTGGCCCAGGTAATTTTATATAAACTCTGGGGAAATGTACTGTGATTAGATTTAGGAGGAGTGAGCAGTAGCTTGTGAGGGAAGACACCTTGATCACAGACATATTCTCAGACAGATCTATTCTAGGAAAGAGTACATGTGGAAACTGAGGATCTGGAAATGGATCTTTAAAAACTATTCGTGTTGGAGTACCCCCTGGAAAGATTTCTTACACTGCCAGGATATGCATGCCCAAGACAAAAGGCTGTATTAGGCCACCAGAATGGATAATATAGCCAGGAAGAATGTGAGAAGGGTTGAGAACAGAAACTTTAGAACAACAGCATTTTAGGAAGTAGGCTTCCCTGGTGGCTCAGACAATAAAGAATCTGCCAGCAATGCAAGAGACTCCGGTTCGATCCCTGGGTTGGGAAGATCCCCTGGAGGAGGAAATGGCAACCCACTCCAGTATTCTCACCTGGAGTCCATTAGGAGACAAGTACATGGACAAGTACAGAGGAGCCTGGCGGGCTACATTCCATGGGGTGGCAAAAAGTTGGATACGACGGAGCAACCAACATGCACACAAGCACGTACAGAGATGTAACTAACACTCAAAGGAGACTGGGAAGAAATGACCAGAGCGGTGAGAGAAGACTCAAAAGAAAGTGATGTCACAGACACCGAGGGGGCAAAGGGCTTCTGAGGAGGGAAGGGCCCCCGTACAAAACCTCAGCAACAACAGGTGAGATTATAGTTCCCTGGAACTGGTGTTATTGAAATTTAGGACCTTGACAACTGGATAAGAGCTATTTCAGAATAGTAGGGCGGTGTTCCTCCAGAATAGGTATACTGACTTCTGCAAATCACCTCAAGGTACTACCACAGTGTATTAATTCAGATGACAAGCGCATTTAAAGGTTGGTTTTACAAGTTGCCAGGGGAGTTCCCTGCTAACCACCATGATCCAAATATGTGGATCTCCATTTGCATGATGGTTATTTCCTATATACTCATGCCTTGAAGGTGTAGCCTTTGGGAGGGAGAACCAGGTTTGGGTGGGGTCTCCAAAAGACTCCTTACCTTAATGGGATTTCAAGCTTTATTTCATGAGCCCCAAGTCTTTGCAGCTGTTGAAACAGAAACTCGGGGCCAAAGATGGCCTTGGTACCTGCTTAATTTCAAGGATTCTTGCTTTCATTTCATTTGGGCTTTGTAGATTCTCTTGCTTTTGTGCTAGCTAAGCAATGTGTTTTTAAAAAGATGCTTATATATTTCTAGTGTTTAATTTCAATGCAGAATATAGTTTAGGATATCAAGTCTGCCCTAGTGCTAGAAAAAGAAGACCGGTGTGCCTGCTGTCGTGACTTTCATTTTGATAAGCAGGACACAGGCAATGTTTTGACTGCTAGGTTTGCAGCATATTAATCCTGTTGCTATGCAGTTGTTGCTGGAAAATAGTGTGTGGGCTCAGGGTTTCTAAACCAACCATGTCTTGGATGCCCAGAGAAGGAAGGAAGGCGAGGGCCTTGGCTTGCTGATTACAAACCATCTCCATGGTCACAGGTTGCAGAGCTCTCCTGGCACACTGTTTTCCCAGCAGCATTCAGGCATCTGTGGCTTCCTCTCATTATTTTTTTGCTTCTGGTGTTTGCTGGTGAGAGGAAGGAGTGTATACCTGCTTGTGCAGGCATGCAGGAAGCAACAGAAGGGACTATGAAACAGGAGAGAGGAGCAAACTCAAAAGACAGTTGTTTTCACAACCTCAGAAGTTGGGGAATAACCTAGTCATTTTAATTTTCCCTTTTGTAGGAGGCTGGGGAAAGGAGAGGAGCATAACCCATTCAGGTCTAAGTTCTAAGTCTGAATATTTACTGTGTCTTCTAGATGCTCCTCATTTGAATGATCAGAATTAGGAAATTAATTAGATTAATTAAAAATTACAGAATAATAATCCGGTATTATTTTAATGCGAGTTTTCCTTTCGTTCCTAAGTTTCAACAGAGGCCCCAAACACTGAGAACAAAATCATAGCTACTTAAGGACCTTTATAGTCTAAAGCAAGGTGCAAGACCGTCTGCATAGGCAGGGTTCTCTAGAGAAACAAAACCAATAGGATGTACTTGTATACATACTAAAGGAATTACTCATGTGATTATGGAGGTTGAAAAGCCCCACAATCTAACGTCCACATGCTGGAGACCCAGGAGAGCCAATGGTGTAGTTCCATCCAATAGCTGGCAGGCTCCAGATCCAAGTAGAGCGGATTTTTCAGTTGGTTCTGGTTTTTCAGTTCCTGAAGGCAGGAAAAGACCAATGTCCCAGCTCAAGGAAGTCAGGCAGAAGGAATTCTCTCTAACTCAGCCTTTTCGTTCTGTTCCAGTCTTCAGCTGATTGTGTGAGGCTCACTCACATTAGGATGGCAATCTGCTTTACTCAGTCTACCCATTCAAATGCTAATCTCATAACAGACTCATTCTCAGAGACACATCCAAAGAATGCTGGGCCAGATGTCTAGGTCCCCTCAGTCAAGGTGACAGGTAAAATCAATCATCACACAGTCCATACAGGACTTGCAAAAGATGGAATGAAACATGGTTCTGCCAGCCAAGGGCATCCCTTATCATCTTGGCTAAGAGAAGGCTAAGAGTACATTGACAGATTAAAAAGAGAGAGTCACTCTCACCCCACCAAGGAGAGGGGTGAGGGATGGGATGCTGTCCCTTCCCAGCTTCAAGTCACTGGTAAGAGTCTTCCGGAAAACCCCTGGAGGGCTTGACAGATGTCCCTGGAGTTTGGGGACGCAAGAACTGGCACTGGGTTAATGTCTGGCGCTGCCCCCACATGATAGCAGAGTAAAGCTGGCCCGCTCTGAGAATGACAGACTTGCTGGCATGAGCATTTCCTGCGGACCAGACACGAGCCCTTTGGAGAGACTTGCACCTGGGATGTCCTAAAAGAGACCCTGGCAAGAGGAGTTCCCAGCAGATGTGGGGGGTGGGGAATAGTCAGAAGCCAGGCGCTCCAGGGGTAGTCATGATTACACAGCCAGAAGGGGCATTCCCCAACTCAAGAGAACTAAAGATGGGGCAGGGGCTTCAGAGATCATAAAAATTTACTGTCACTTATGGACACGGAAAATTTATGGGATATTCCATGTTCAAACCAGCTATGCAAGCATTACATGAGGCATCTGGCTGCACAGCCTTTGATGGGAATAATGTAAATAATAGGCTTTATTGAGCATTTAAATGCAGAGTTCTGTTCTAAGTTCATTATAGTTATTAGCTTCTTTGACCCTTAAAACAACTCTAAGAGTTATTACCATTTTAAAAATAAGGAAACTATGGCACGGAGGGTTTAAGTAACCTGTCCAAGATAAACTGTGACAATGCTTGGTTTTAGGTCCTAAAGGTCTGGCTAGAGAGCTTATGTTTTCACTCCTGCTTTGGTCACTCATCAAATCTTGAGTGCCTACTATTTGCCAGGCACTATGGTAGGCACTGGGATTATTGCATGACACCGGCTTTTGGGAGCTTATGGACCAATGGAAGCAACAGTCATTTAAATAAGAAATTGTAATATCATTGACAAGTGCGTCAGTAAAAAATGTCTAGAATGATTTGGGAAAACACAGAGGAGGGACTTAAGAGAGCTGGGAAAGGCTTCAAGGAAAAGATGTCACTTTGGCTAACACTTGACGAGCTAGAGTTTGACAGACAGAGAGGAAGTATATTTCTCAGGTTGATGATAAGGAGACTAGCCAGAGACAGTAAGGAGTTGGGTGTGGCTAGAGTGTGTGGTTAGGGTGGGGTGCTGGCTGGGAGGAGAGCAAGGAGATGGCAGAGGGGATATAATGACGTGTGGGGCCAAACTGTGAGAGACCTTGTCTCCGTGTCTGCTAAGTTATTGGGACTTTATTTTGTGGGAAGCAGGAGAACGACTCCAGTTTGTATTTTACGCAAAGAGAGGACTGAGGAGTGAGGGAGATACATTCACTCAACTAGTCTTAATTGTGCCAGACCCTCTGCAGTGACCAGATGTGGTCTCAAGAAGCCTGCAGATATTCTGAGAGGGGAGATGGCATCTACCCAAACCTCCTGTTTCAAGGAGACCAACACTGAGTCTCGAATGAAAAGTTCCCAGTGCTTCAAGGGCAGTGAGGGTTCAGAGGAGCGAGATACCCTTCAGGCCGGGGGCATCGTTGAAGGCCTCAAGACATGGAGGGGCATCAGGGTTTCAGGCCTTGAATGATTGTGTGATTTGAAAGGCAAGACGGTGGTGGGACAAACATGGATGTGGCTGGTGTGTGTGGGGAAAGGTGAATCATCCCCTTTGGCCAGAGTGCAGGGGACATGAAGGGCACCTGGTTGGAGCCATGGACAGACCTTGAATCGCGTTTCCCAAGGTATGGTGCAGGTAGGGGATTCACAAGATGACTTTTGGTGGTACATGATGGATGTTTTAAGGTTAGGTGTTTGTATGCATGCACACTAAAAATATTCAATCAGTAATTATAATATTGTTTACAGTGAGGCAAAATAAATCAGGCAATTTAATCAACATTCAGGAAGTAATAATATAGATGGTATTCAGACAGGACAAAATCATCAAGGAAATAAAGATTCAGGAAAATTGGGCTAAGCTGTTTAGAATGATTTAGGAGGGTAGGCACACCAGAATGGGGATTCAGTAGAACGATCAGTCTGAGAGCTGGTGTACAGTGGATCAAACTGGAAAAAGAAATCTGAGCTGGAAAGACCAGTAAGGAAACAGTTATAGTGAATCAGTAGTAAGAGTTTCCTCTTTAGGGAGCCTGTGCTGTTCCAGTTCTTGTAAATTCGTCTTCTGGCTGCACATGGAAGTAACATGTGCTGTCGGAAGTGGCCACGATGTCTCCCGCTGCCTGGCTGTAATGAGGCATCTCTTGGTTTTGGCAGTGGCATTGTGAAGATTTGACACATTATACACCACAGTTTCATCTCTAAGCTCTTCCTTGGAATCATAGCTACTCTTTTTCCACCAGAAACTTTTCATCTAATGGGATGGAATAAGTCTTCTGTGAAAGAGGGGAAAAAAACAAGTCTTTCAGAAACGGTGTAGGACAGTGCCTCAACACTGCACAAGAACCTTGAGCTCTGTTCCAACAAAGCAAAACAGCATGAAGGCAAGCCAAGGCTTCCTATCCCACGTCAGTGTCCAACTCTTGTGCAATTTTTATCGTTAGGCCTTTTGCAATGTCGTCTTCAGATACTGCAACCCACATTTGAAATATTCTTCCTGTGAGAAATTTCCGTTGAATTTACATATTTTGAGCAAAGCTTGCCTGTCTTGGAAGGAAATCACAATGCGACTCCAAGACGTATATCTCCAGGGGCAAGGGAAGTGGTCGGGCCCACCATGGGCGGTTCCTGACTACAGGTGCTTTAGCAGACCCTTGTCTTATTTCCCTTTTGTCCTGCATACCCGAAATCTCATCTATAGGTAACACTTGCCTCTTCCTTCACCCTCCAAAGTAGAGGAGAGGGTCAGAGTCAGATGTACATGTTTCTGTGTAATGATTGGCAGAATGAGTAAATTCCTTCTCAATTTCCTCTGCCACCTCCAGCTATGCTTGGTGGCTTGTGTATTTAGTGGTTACCTTACCTCTCTGAAGGCTACAGATGACTCAGAGAGTGGGGCCTGGAGGAGCGTGATGTGATGTGTGGCCTGATATGAGGCGCTGTCTGGTGGTTCTTTCTCTACTTCCCATCTCACGCCTCCTATATGGTCCACCCTCTTGATGTGATGTTGCCCCAGTTTGTTTCCTAGGCAAAACCACAGAAATCCAGTTTGTCCTTAATGATCCTCCTGCCTTTCTTTCAGAATCTTTAGTAGATCTTTGATTTTTTCCCCCCAGAATTCTTTCCCATTTCTTTGGGAATATCAACTCTTTTTTTTTTTTTTTTTTTAAATTTGGCTGCACCAGGTCTTGGTTGCCTCTTGTGGGATCTAGTTCCACGACCAGGGATTGAACCCAGGCCCTCTCCATTAGAAGTGGGGAATCCTACCCATGGACCATCAGGGAAGTCCTGCCACAGATTTTTTGGTGGTTTTTCTCTTTGGGGGAACACTGGTCCCTCTTTGGAAGCTGTTTCAAGAGAGGCTGGCATTTATGCGTGTTGTCTTGTGGCCAAGTTGAGCCCACGTGAGTTTGGCAGGTTAGTTCTGATGGTGGTGAAAATGAAAGTTGCTCAGAGTCGTGTTTGACTCTTTGCGACCCTATGTACTATACAGTCCATGGAATTCTCCAGGCAAGAACACTGGAGTGGGTAGCCTTCCCTTCTCCAGGGGATCTTCCCAACCCAGGGATTGAACCCAGATCTCCTGCATTGTGGGCAGATTCTTTACCGGCTGACGCACGAGGGAACTCCAAGAATACGGGGGTGGGTAGCCTATTCCTTCTCCAGCGGATCTTCCCGACCCAGGAATTGAACCAGGGTCTCCTGTATCGCAGGTGGATTCTTTACCAACTGAGCTATCCCTTAATCCCCACTGCCTGCCTCTGTGGCATTTCCTTTGTTCCTGTCCTTTTCAAGGCCTGGTTGTTTAGCCTTTCCTTTGATGCTACAACATCTGCTGCCCATAAATTAGTTTTTTTCTGAAGCAAGTCAGACTCTGCTACTGTTGTTTAAGATCAAAGAACCTGAAAAGGCCACCGTCTGCTCCCTTTTCTCAGTGCTCATTTAACTTCCCCCCTGCTTAAAGCTCTATTGTGGCTGCATACTTTTGTTAGATCAAGACCCAGATCCCAACCACCACCGGCAGACCCAGCCTGTCCTGCCCTTGGTGGTCTCTCTGTCCCACCTTCTCCATCACTCTGTCTGCCGCCTGGCTTGCCACCTTCCCTTATCTTGAGTGTTCTGTGTTCTATTGTGTGGGGAGTTCACCTCTGCCTGCCCAGCTCTTGGAGTGGGCCTTCCTGTGTGCTTCCCAAGCCATGGCCGGGTTTATAGGTTAGGTGCTCTCTCAGCACACCTGGTACTTCCACATCATAACACCTATCTCAATTTGTATATGTGCATGCGTGCTAATTCACTTTAGTCATGTCCTACTCTGCGACGCTATGGACTGTAGCCCACCAGGCTCCTCTGTCCATGGGATTCTCTAGGCAAAAATACTGGAGTGGGTTGCTGTGCCCTCCTCCAGGGGATCTTCCTAAGCCAGGGATCGAATCTGCTTCTGTCTGCTGCACTGGCAGTCAGGTCCTTTACCCCTAGTGCCACCTGGGAAGCCCTTGTATATATATATATATATACATGTGAATCTACTGGCAGCCTGTGTGATCCTTATTTATCTCTTCGCCAGATGACAAGTTCCATTAAGACAGAAAATATGTTTTTGTATCAGACTGTGTGCTGGTGTTTAACACAGCACCTGCTATGTGGTAAGAGTTCAAAACATCTCACTGGAACAGATCCATAGGAAGATGCACAGTCTGACCTTGTCAGATGACCTGAGACGTGAACTGTGCTCCCAGCCTGCCCCTCATTGAGAATTTCTGCACTTCATCTGTCCTCTTTAGGGCTCTGATCTGCACTGGGCAGTGGCGGCTGCAGTGGTCTAATCACACACCTAAACATAGTTTTTTGCTAACAAGCTTCACCACTGCCTTCTTTTCTCCAGCCTTCTCTCATATCCTACTCTCCAGCTTATCCTACTGAGCTGTATTCTTCTATGGAGGCTGTCAGTTCTCCTATGGTCAGATTATTATACCCATGAAGGCAGGAACTAGGGGTGTGAAGACTAATTCTTTCTCTGGCTCTGCCTGAGTTGCTGGGTGGACATTAGAATTCATTTAATCTCACTGAACCTGAGTTTCCTCATCTTTAAAATGGAGAGAGTTAGAGGAGAACATAGGCAAAACACTCTCTGACATAAATCACAGCAGGATCCTCTATGATCCACCTCCCAGAATACTGGAAATAAAAGCAAAAATAAACAAATGGGATCTAATTAAAATTAAAAGCTTCTGCACAACAAAGGAAACTATAAGCAAGGTGAAAAGACAGCCTTCTGAATGGGAGAAAATAATAGCAAATGAAGCAACTGACAAACAACTAATCTCAAAAATATACAAGCAGCTTATGCAGCTCAACTCCAGAAAAATAAATGACCCAATCAAAAAATGGGCCAAAGAACTAAATAGACATTTCTCCAAAGAAGACATACGAATGGCTAACAAACACATGAAAAGATGCTCAACATCACTCATTATCAGAGAAATGCAAATCAAAACCACAATGAGGTACCATTTCACACCAGTCAGAATGGCTGCGATCCAAAAGTCAACAAGCAATAAATGCTGGAGAGGGTGTGGAGAAAAGGGAACCCTCTTACACTGTTGGTGGGAATGCAAATTAGTACAGCCACTATGGAGAACAGTGTGGAGATTCCTTAAAAAATTGCAAATAGAACTGCCTTATGATCCAGCGATCCCACTGCTGGGCATACACACCAAGGAAACCAGAATTGAAAGAGACACGTGTACCCCAATGTTCATTGCGGCACTGTTTATAATAGCCAGGACATGGAAGCAACCTAGATGTCCATCAGCAGATGAATGGATAAGAAAGCTGTGGTACATATACACAATGGAGTATTACTCAGCTATTAAAAAGAATACATTTGAATCAGTTCTAATGAGGTGGATGACGCTGGAGCCGATTATACAGAGTGAAGTAAGCCAGAAAGAAAAACACCAATACAGTATACTTACACATATATATGGAATTTAGAATGATGGTAATGATAAACCTGTACGCAAGACAGCAAAAGAGACACAGATGTATAGAACGGCCTTTTGGACTCTGTGGGAGAGGGAGAGGGTGGGATGGGTTGGCAGAGTGGCAGTGTAACATGTGTGATATCATAAGTGAAATGAATCGCCAGTCCAGGTTTGATGCAGGATGCAGGATGCTTCGGACTGATGCACAGGGATAATCCAGAGAGAGGGTGTGGGGCGGGAGGGGGGAGGTGGGGGTCGGGATTGGGAGTTCATGTACACTCGTGGCTGATTCATGTCGATGTGTAGCAAAACGAATACGGTATTGTAAAGCAAAACAAACTAAAAAAATAAAAGTTAATTAAAAAAATAAAATAAAATGGAGAGAGTATCTGTTCCACTATATCGTACCATCAGTCATCTTTCAGTGTCCATGAGGGTTGGTTTCAGTCTCCCCACTCCCCACTTCCCACACCTACCCAAATCCAAAGATGTTCAAGTCTCCTATGAAAAACAGCATAGTATTTGCATATAACCTACCCGTATCTTCCTGTATACTTTAAATCACCTCTAAATTACTTATGATGCCAATATAGTGTAAATGTTATGTAAATAGTTGCTCATGTGGCAAATTCAAGTTTTGCCTTTTGGAACTTTCTGGAATTTTTCCCCCTGAATACTTTCAATCTGAGGTTGATTGAAACTGCAGTTGCTTGAATCTTTGGATATGGAACCTGTGAATACAAAGGACTGCTTGTACCTTGTGGTTGGGAGGATGTGAAGAGATGATAAATGTCAAAGCACTTGGGAAAAATTGCTCAATCACAAAAAGTATAGGAAACATTTTATATTACCTTATATCTTTCTGATACCCTTTATAATATTTGGTCTTTTACAGGTACTCTCCAAAAATTACAATGCTTTAATCTATCTGCCCTTATTTCATCTAGTAAGTTAAATAAGATGTACTAACAGCTAGACACAGAGTTAAAGGCTTCATATATGGGATCTCATTTCATTCTTTCAAGACTGACATTAGTTTTTCTCAACTGACTGGGAGAAAACTGAGACTGAGAGAGGTTAAACAACTTATTCAAGGTCACTTAACAAGTCGGGGAGCTGGCGTTCAAATCTGCACCCACTGACTCCAAGTCAGTGCTCTTCACCCAGACCCACAGCGCCTCCCTTGCACATTCCTCAGGTGGCCGCCCGGAGGCCCCACTATGCCGAGTGTCCCACACTTTGGGCACTGTGTTGGCTGATTGACATCCTTCATTTCCCTTAATGTTTACACTACTATCATCATCATTTCACAAGTGAGGAAAGCAGAAGCTCAGAGACGGAACCTGGACTTCTGCTTCTGGGAAGGATAGATCAAGTTGCATCAGGCCACCACCACTACCACTCAATGACAAAGTAACAAGGAGAAAACTGGGGAAGCTGTCAAAGTCATCTACTGAAACAAAGAGAGCAGTGGAAGCAACGAGTAGGAGGCAAACCGACCTAGAGAAGAAATGGCCTTTCCTAGGACAGCTGATCCCTACTTATTTTCTTCCCTGGGGGCATCTGCATATTCTGAGCATGGGTGTGGACTTGACCTGAGCGAGCAGACTCCACAGAGGGAGAGAGAAACCACAGAGGCTATGGCCATCTTGAGGGGCTGGTGTGACAGATGAGAAACCATAAAGGCTGGGCTGGTTTCCCCCTGGGACACTGGCTGAGCTCTGGGGAAGCCGATAAGAGGGCTCAATAAGCTGGGAGCTAAATCTGAGGCTGATTATCTTGCATCACAGGTTAGTTTTGTTTTGAGTTTCTTTTCTGGGGCCCATGGGGCCCAAAGGATCGTTTCCACTTCTCCCCTTTAGCCTCTGTATTCCTCTTGTTACCAATCATGTCTAGATTTTCTGCAAGCAGCTTTTCGAAGACACTGGCGCCCCCTGCTGTCAGAAAGCAGCTTTGCAAGGACTTGGAGCCTGCCCTTAGCATCTTCTGATACCCTTCTTCCAAGAATCAGAGGTTTAATCTCCATGATCAATTTCAAAATCTGAGATTTTTATCTCACTGGTCTCCTTTGAATGCTGACTGTCTTGACTTGTAGATGCCCATGGCACCTACATGTCAGTTTCTCTTCTGTAAAACAGAGTCAAGGGGGATCACTTCCCAGGTTGTTTGTCATTAAAGAAGGCACAAAGTGGATAAAGTTTTTAACATTGCCTGGTATACAGTTAGTGCCAGGTAGACACTAATAGTAGCAGTGATGATTGCTAAGGCTGCCTTAGGTTCTTCTCAAAGCAGGCAGCCCTAGTTGTCACTCTCAGTGGTGGTGAGAGCTACTCTGACTCTGGATGTTCCAGGACGTTCAGATGTTCTCAGTTCTTCTTGTAGAAGGACATCAAGGACCTGGAGACTGGTGGTCAAAACTAGGAAGAGGAAGGCTTGAGTTATGGCAAGGTGAGTGCCATGCAGTTCCCCTGACTTCAGCCTCTAGTCTGTTAACTGGGTAGCTTTGGCGATTCTCAAGCCTCAGGCCTCTGGGAGCTGAGGTTACTAAAACTGTCTCTGAAAAACTGCGTTTCACAAGGTTGCATTTTGGTCCCCTCTTAGAAGACGAAACCTCTGACTTCCCTTAAGTGGAAGTGCTCTTGAGTTGACTTTGCAGGGAGCTCAGGCCTTCGGGGTTTGCGGCTTCAGCTCCGCATCATGCTGTTTCCCGTTTTTCAGTTTCTCCATCTCTCAAGTTTCTGTATTAGCAGTATCACCAGCAGCACAGGTCTCACGGAGGCTTCTTCCCTGGCAACCAAGAAGAGTTAGCTTCACTCTTCATTTCAAAAGCACGCACTGTCCCTTGAGTGGCGACCTGCCTTCCCTAGATCTTGGCACCGCCTCTCCTCGAGGCCCCGCCCCTGACCCGCCCCCTCCCAGAGTGCTTTGTGTTAGCTCTGGCCGAGTGGACAAGTGCACGCAGCTGGCTGCCGGACTTCGGGACTTCCCTCTCTGGATCCCATCCTGCCTGCGACACAGGGACAGGGACGCAGCTGGCAGCAGCCTGTGGGGGCAGTCAGAATCTAGGTATTCCCGATAACCCTGCCACTGCCGGGCAGCCTACAGATCCAGCCGCCTCCTGCTAACTCTGAGGCACTACTTTTGCTCCCTCAGCATTTTTATGCTTTGACCTTTTAATTTCTACCTGCTCACCGTTACTGCATATACAAAGTTAGAGTTGCCAGATATAATACAAGATACCTAGTTAAATTTCAATTTCAGATGCAGAAGAAATTTTTTTTTTTTTTTAGTTTAAATATGTCTGAACTATTGCACGGGACATACTTATATTAAAAAAACGTTTCCTTGTTCATCTGAAATTGAAGTTTCACTGGATATCGTATTTTTTTTCACCAAATTCACATTTTATTCTGTTCTGGTCTACCTGGTCAGGGGCCTCCCTGCGCTGAGGAGCTTTCTAGAGGAGGCGCTTTACCTGACATCAGAGACTGCACTGCCCTTCAGATCAAGTGCATGGTTAGCATGATTTCTTCCTTAGACTGGAAGCTCCTTGGAGGCAGGACTTGTGCTTCCCCTCTGTGGGTAAACCAGTCTGCGTGTGGAGTCTCAAACGAGGGCCTGAGAGCAAGCCCTCTTGTAACAGTTTGGATGTGGGGTGCCCTTTCGTGAAGTTACCCTATAGGGCTAAAACCACCCATGTCCCCATGCAGTCTGCCTGTGCTGGGGCCAAATTTCCTGAAAGGCCGAAGGGCTTGTGAGCAGCAGGGAATCCTGGAGGGGGAAATCCCATGCTCAGAGGTTTGCAGGGCTGGGGGATTTGCACTGAGCTTCTGCCCAGTGGGATTCTTCTGGGTGCCTTGTGCCATTCTGCAGGACACAGAGGCTCATTTGATACTTTTCTGTGGCATGTGTTTAGGATGAAGGGCAGACCTGGACTCCCTTCTCTACCTGACAGCCTCTCAGTTTCCTGGCTTGTGCTCCCTTTCAAAACAAGGGGAACACCTCCTTTGTTATGTGCACTAGGAGAAACATTTGAGCAGGCTTTGGCTCTTTTGGGTCTCAGTCCAGTGCTCAGCACTGCTTGTCTCCCCATGGATTTGGTGAGGGAGGCCTGAAGCAGGAGGTTTACCTACGCCCAGAACTCTGGCAGCTGTGACTGGCTTTGCTTCTCTTCTCAGCAGAGATGACAGGAAGTGTCAAAGCCAAATATTCACGGAGGCAAAGTCTGAATACTTGAAATAAGATTTAGTGACTCAATCCATTGTGGGCAACGGGACTCTGAAAATCCCTGCAGGTTATGTGCTGATGATAGCTGAGCTAATCTTAGGGAGATGGACAGGGGCATTTTCAAATTTCCTCTTTTCTCCTCCATTCAGGAAAAATAAGCTTTATTCTTGGGTTGTAAAGCCGAAGAAGCCTCTGGAAGCCTGTCAGCAGTGAATGACAAGGTCAAGGTCTGAACCCTAGAAAGCCTTGGCCTCAAGCAATGCCATTCTCTTTTCCACCCCTGCCCATTGATGTCTGCTCATTTCCAGGAACCTGTGCGGTGTGCGGATCACACCAACGCTGGTTCTCTAAGAGGCACAGAGGTTACCCTGACTGTCCCCTGCCTCAATGGGGCCCATCTGAAAGGGTGTCCCTTTTTTGTAAAAAAGTGCAAAAAAGTTTCTTGTTTCTGTTTAGCCAGAGCTCTCCTTAGTTCACTACCCCTACCTCCCATTCTTATCATCATTTTTTGCTACATTTCTCATCCCTAAGTGCCCTTTGGAGCCCTCTGTTGGGACTTGCCCAGTCCTCTGGCAGGGGGAGGGCTACTCCTGCCAGTTGGTGCTTCTAAACTGCAGTCCCTTCCCTTGGGCTCTTTTCCACTTCCCCCCACCTCTTGCCCACCTGGCAGCTCTTAGGGAGTGATTGATGGTGTTGTCTCTCATTGTGTTGCCAGAGGGGAGATGGTGAAGAGGCTAAGTGAAAGAAAGGGGCCTGGGTCTGGGGGTAGGTAGGTTTGTTTTTCTTTAGAGGTTCAGAGATCCTTTTTCATACCTTAAATTTCATGAATGGATCTCCTGTGGTCAATAAAATAAGTTTTTAATTAAAAAGAAAGTTTTAGAAAGGACTGCTCTGCCTCCCCCAGCATTGATGATCTGGCATGAGAATAGTTTATTCTTAAGCAAAACAAAAGAAATTTACTATAACATTGACTATATAAAAATGAGGAATTTCTGTTTATTAAACATCTAAAGATAGGTTATACACTGGGAAAAGATATTTGTGATACATGTAACTTGCAAAGGATCAGTACGAAGATTATGCATGCAGAATTCCTGCAATTCAAAAAAAAAAAGAATAAACAACACAATAGGAAATGGATAAATGACATGAACATGCTGCTGCTGCTGCTAAGTCGCTTCAGTCGTGTCCGACTCTTTGCGACCCTAGAGACGGCAGCCCACCAGGCTCCCCCGTCCCTGGGATTCTCCAGGCAAGAACACTGGAGTGGGTTGCCATTTCCTTCTCTAATGCATGAAAGTGAAAAGTGAAAGTGAAGTCGCTCAGTCGTGTCCGACTCTTAGCGACCCCATGGACTGCAGCCTACCAGGCTCCTCCATCCATGGGATTTTCCAGGCAAGAGTACTGGAGTGGGGTGCCATTGCCTTCTCTGACATGAACATGGGTTTCCTGGAAAAGGAAATTTATGTGATTAAGAAACATATGCAGAGGTATTCAGTCTCATTAGTTATAAAGGAAAAATAAGACAATAATGAGTTAACATTTGTCTGACTAATTGGCAAAAATTACAAAGTCTGTTGATACAGGGAATTGGAAGAGATATAGACCTTCATCTATTCAGTGAAAGTTCATCCACTTCTCCTTTGTCCTAGATACACATTTAGGTGCTCAGGACAGCAGTGAACAAAAAGACAAATATGCTAGTTGTTAGGATAGCTTATGTTCTTCTGGGAGGAGATGGACAAGAAACAATAAATATAATAATTAGCTAGTGGTATAGTATGCTAGAAAGTGAGATATAGAAAGAGGTGAGGACAGTTGAGCATAAGGTGGGGGAGATTTCAGTTTAAATGGAGTAAGTCAGAGTATATCTCATTGAGAAAGTGACATTTGAGAAAGATTTGAAGGGCATGAGGGAGTGAAGACAATATTGTGCATGCCTAGAGAAGAGCATTTCAGGCAGAGAGGATAGCCAGTGTAAGAATTCCGAAGTGAAAAATCAGCAGGGTTTCTTATATCCTGTCGATAACTAGTATAACCTCTTTGAGAAACAATTTGGCATCATCTTGCAAATTTGGAACAGCAGTTCTACTCCTAAGTATATATCCCAAAGATGCTTTTTTATATATTCACTAGGGGAAATGTGGGACTTGAATCTACCTGTTCAGTTTCTGGGTTGGGAGGATCCCTTGGAGAAGGGATAGGCTACTCACTCCAGTATTTTTGGGCTTCCCTGCTGCCTCAGATGGTAAAGAATCCGCCTGCAATGCAGGAGACCTGGGTTCGTTCCCTGGGTTGGGAAGATCTCCTAGAGGAGGGCATGACAACCCCACTCCAGTATTCTTGGCTGGAGAATCCCCATGGACATAGGAGCCTGGTGGGCTACAGTCCTTGGGGTTGCAAAGAGTTGAACATGACTGAGTGACTAAGCATAGCACAGCACAGCACAGGGAAAATGTACAAGAAGTATTCATAGCAGCAGTGTTCACAATTGCAAAAAAATTAAATAACTCAAATGTCCAGGCATAGGGTTTTAAACCATATTGTCAAGGTGTATGTTCCAGTTATGTGTTGCTGTAAAACAAATCATCCCCAGACTTTGTGACTTAAAACAATAAAAGTATTTTATTATCTTTCATGGTTTTGTGGGTCAGAAATTTGGATAGGTCATAGAAGGATTGACTTGTCTCTCCTCCACAACATCTGGGGACTCAGCTGGAAAGACTTGAAGATTGGGGGTGGCTCAATAGCTTGGACCTAGAATTATCTGGAGATGCCAGGAGTCGCATGGTTTGTGACTGATGCTGGCTGTTGGCTAGGATGTAGATGGGCTGTTGGACAGAAAACCTACACATGGCCTCTCCATGTGCGATAGTTTGGACTTTGTCATCACTTGGTGGCTGAGTTCCTAGAGTGTGTGCCCGTGAAGAGTAAGGTAGCAGTACATGGGCTTTTTTTGATTTAACTTTGAAAATGGCAGTGTTTCTTCTGTCTCACTGTGTTGACAGAGGCAGACACACCTAGGTGCAAGTTGAAGGCATATGGATACCACCCTCAGTGGGAAGAATATCAAGACAATATTGTAAGAAAGTCATGTGGAATGGGAGATATTATTGTGACTATCTTGGAGAAATACAGTTTGCTACAGTCTATCCTCTGGCCACAACAATTCCCTCTCATACACAAAATACACTCATCCCCTCCCCTGAGACTTCCAAGGCTTATCCCATTATGGCCTCAGCTTGAAGTCCAGGATTTCATTATTTAAATCAGATTCGAATGTGAATGAGGCTATTCAGGTGAAGTCCTTAAGGATCAACAAGTATATTCTTCTCAAGAAGATCTTTGGACTAAAGACATATTTTCTCCCCACACAGGCAACATACAATGGTAGGTTAGGCATAAGTTCTAGATCTTTTGGTTCATATAGAGGAAAATAGAAGACATATAGCAAGCAGTCACTGGTCCATAGTAATTCTGAAATCTATTTGAGCTCATATTGCAAGGTTGTTCCATTATTAGGGCTCAATTCTGCCCTCTGAAAATTTGATGTATCTCTTGGCTCTCTTCTGGGATCTTGGAATGTTGATCTTACCTTCTGAGCCACTGTTCTTTTCACATGTAAAACAGCTCTTTTACAGCTGAGTTATTTTCTGAGCCTACCGTCTGCTTATAGAAGCTTGAGGGTTCAAAGATCCCTTCGTTTTGTAATGTCTGTCTCTCCCAGTTGAAATGAGTATAATCCTTTGTGGGCTTTTATGTATCCATTTGTTATCCACTGTTAATCAAAAGCCTATGCACAGTGATGTTTGAGATAAGATCCTCTCTACATTGGACTCCCAGTGAGACTGCTATGAAACAATGCCTTTAAGATATTATGAAGCTCTGTTTTTTAACAGAGTATCTGTGAGACATGCCTTTCAAATTCTTTAAAGGAGGAAGCATTTTGGAATGGTGGAATAAGAACCTCTGAAAATCAGTTCCTGTATAAAAGCAGCTTGAACACTGGAAAAAAATGCCATAGTCAGTTTTTTTTTTTTTTTTCAGAATTCTGAAAATTAATAAAAGACTTGTACAATTAGTTGAGTGTTTAAGAAGCCATCTTGGCAAGAACCAACTTAATTTCAACAGTATAAAACTTTGCTCTAATTTGGTTTTTGTTTATACTTTGCCTCCTTTGTGCTATTATTGTCTTAAAAATTATATATTTTTACATTGTAAGCCCATCAACACACTTTTATTATAATAATTGATTTATGCATTTTCTTTAAAATCAGATAGGAAAATAAAAGAGTTACAAATAAAAGTATATTTGTACTGCTTTTTGTATTTACCTATTAGTTATCTTTATGATGTTCTTTGGGCTTCCCTGATAGCTCAGTTGGTAAAGAATCTGCCTTCAATTCAGGAGACCCCAGTTCTATCCCTGGGTTGGGAAGATCCACTAGAGAAGAGTTATGCTACCCACTCCAGTATTCTTGGGCTTCCCTTGTGGCTCAGCTGGTAAAGAATCTGCCTGCAATGCCGGAGACCTAGGTTCGATCCCTGGGTTAGGAAGATCCCCTGGAGAAGGGAAAGACTACCTACTCCAGTATTCGGGCCTAGAGAATCTCATGGATTGTATAGATATCCTATGGATTGTATAGATAATCCCACTGTGTAAATAACCAATGGGTCAAAGAAGAAATTAGGAAATTCTTTCAGATAAGTGAACATAAAAACACTGAAAGCAGTGCTTAAAGAGCTATTTGAGCTGTGAACATTTATATTAAAATAATTAAGATATCAGGTCAATAATATAACCTTCCATCTAAGGAAACTAGGAAAAGAAGAGCAATCTAAACCCAAAGCTAGCAGAAGGAAGGACATAATAAAGTAGAAATAAATACAATTGAGAATAGAAGAACAGCAGAGAAAACCAGTGAAACCAAAAATCAGTTGTTTAAAAAAATCAGTAACTAAGGTGGGGTGGGGGAAGTAAAAAAGACTCAAATTTCTAAAATCAGGAATAAAAGAAGAGACATCACTTTTGACCTTACAGAAATAGAAAGTGTTGTAATGGAATACTGTGAGCAGCTGTAGGCCAATCCATTTGGATAACATAGATGAAATGGCAAAATTCCTAGGAAGACACAGACTACTGAAATTGACTCAAGAATAAGTAAAAAATCTGAATAGACCTGTAACAAGTAAAGAGATTAAATTAGTAGTTTAAAAACATCTCAGGTCCAGATGCTTAACTGGTTAATTCTACTACATATTTGAAGAATTAATACCAGTACTTCACAAACTACTTATAGAAGAGAAAGTCAGACTATTGGGCCAGTTTTACTCTGATGCCAGACAGAGACATTACTAGAGAACAAAACTACAGGCCAATACCTCTTATAAATATAGATATAAATATCCTTAACAAATTACTGGCAAACCAAACCCAGAAACAGAAAAAGTATTATACACCCTGACCAAGAAGGATTTATTGCAGAAATTCAAGGTGGATTCAATGCGTGAAAATTAATCAATTGTAATATACCATATTCATAGACTAAGATCGCATAATAATCTTAACAGAGAAAAGCATTTGACAAAACTGAACACCCTTTCATAACACTAGCTTGACACTTCATAGTGAAAGACTGAAAGCATTTCTCCTAAAATCAGGAAGAAGGCAGTGAGCTCCGTTCTTTCCACTTCTGTTTAATATTGTACTGGAGGCTCTAGCAGAGCAGTTAGGCAAGAAAGTGGCCGAAGGATTTGGATACACGTTTCTCCCAAGAAGACACGCAAACAGACAAAAAAGCACAGGAAAAGATGCTCAAAATCACGAGTCATCGAGAAATGCAAATCCAAGAACGACGAAACAGCAGTTCATGCCCACTAGAATGGCTTTTAAAAAAGAAAGACAAAGCCACTGTTGGTGAGGATGTACAGAAACTGGACCCCTCATACATTGTTAGTAGGAGTGTAAAGCGCTGCAGCCACTTTGGAAAACGGTTTGGCAATTTCTCAAAAAGTTAAACATAGAGTTATCTTATGACCAAGCAGTTCCACTCCTGGGCATATATCCAAGAAAACTGAAAATATATGTCCACGCAAAACCTTATGTATAACTGTTCATAGCAGCACTGTTCAAAATAGCCCCCAGATTCGGAACAACCCAAATGTCCATTAACTGTTGAGTGGATAAGTAAAATGAGATACATGCATATAATGGAACATTATTTGACAATAGCATGAAATAAAGTAAGAACTGATACCATTTTTATATATCTTTTTTCTTTCAGAATTGGAAACCAAGGCTGCCAAAGATCATACAGCTAGTAAGTGGTGAAGCTGCGATTCTTACCCAGGAGGAAGTCATCAAGGCTGGAGCTGGTGAGGACAAGAACTAGCAGGAGATGGAGCTGGAGGCATGTGGAGGGTCTGGGTCATGTCCAGCCTTGTAGGCCATGGGAAAGGAGTTTGAATTTTATTCTATGTGCTTGAGAAACTATCAAAAAGATTTAAGCAAGAGAGTGCATGATTTAATGTATGTGTATAAAAAGCCAATGATGAACTTTGTTTCCGTAAAAATATTATGTTTTATGGTTATAAAAACTAAAATTACTCATTTGGAAAATTCAGAAAAGCATGAAGTTGAAAACAAAAATCATCTCTTACTTCCACCCTTTGCAGACAATAGGTAATCACTGTTAACCTTGGAATATAGTAACCTTGGCATATTGGAGGGTCTGGGTCATGTCCAGCCTTGTAGGCCATGGGAAAGGAGTTTGAATTTTATTCTATGTGCTTGAGAAACTATCAAAAAGATTTAAGCAAGAGAGTGCATGATTTAATGTATGTGTATAAAAAGCCAATGATGAACTTTGTTTCCGTAAAAATATTGTGTTTTATGGTTATAAAAACTAAAATTACTCATTTGGAAAATTCAGAAAAGCATGAAGTTGAAAACAAAAATCATCTCTTACTTCCACCCTTTGCAGACAATAGGTAATCACTGTTAACCTTGGAATATAGTAACCTTGGCATATTGTTTTCTAGTCATTGATAAATATTTATATTTTAGCGTAACTGGAATAATCACCCTATACATAATCTTCTGTCAACCAGCACTTAAGAAAAGTAGAGTGTCTAGTGGTAGTTTTGTTCCAAGGTTTTGCAGGAAGAAATGGACATTAGTTGGGGTGGTAGGAGAACCTGAGGAGTGGGGTGGGGGTATTGAAAGAATCCCATTGTGTTTTCAGGGGATTAGACCAACAGGAAAATGAGTTGTCACATTGGAAGGCTGCATTTGAACCACATGTGAGTTCACTGAAAATTCCAATTTCTTTGAGTTCTCCAAGAACCAGACTAGAGCCCACACCTCTTCTTCCCCTTCAGGCTTTGGCCACAAAACCTCAGCTATCCTGTGCAGCTCCTAAAGTGGAGAGATTGTCCTTCTGTGAGGTTCTGTGGGCTTCCCCCATCCTCATCTTCCCTTCTGCTTTCACAGCATCATAATTCTGGTATGAGAGGATGGGTAGGTCATAGGTTTCAGCCTGCCCTTCTTATTTACAATTGCAATACATCACCAATTTTGTGTCAGGCACAGTGATAAGTACTTTTTATATGTATCGTTTAAATGTATCCTGCCCCATCCTCTGAGGCAAGCTCTTTCACTGTGCCTGCCTGCTCAGTCACTTCAGTCGTATCCGACTCTGCAACGTATCAGCTGCGGCCCACCAGGCTCCTCTGTCCGTGGGATTCTCCAGGGAAAAATACTGGAGTGGGTTGCCATGCCCTCCTCCAGGCAATCTTCCTGACCCAGTGATCGAATCCACATCTCCTGCTTTACAGGCTGTTTTTTTTACTGATGAGCCACTGGGGAAGCCCCTTTCACTGGCAAGGAAACTGAAACTCAAACTGAAACAGCTAAAAAGTGGTAGAGCCAGTTGAACTTGAATATGTCAGATCCTAAAAATTCCATATATTTAACCACTTCTTCATATACCCTGTGTTCCCTCAAAACCCTCTATCATGAATCTGTCTTGTTGGTGGCAGAAGTTCACTCTCCACGTCTCACTCAGATTAGGCTGGGCTGAAGTATGAGCACAGGATATTGGTGAGGCCAGCCAGCGTTAAAGCCTAGGGTATTTCAGTTCAGTTCAGTTCAGTTCAGTCACTCAGTTGTGTCCGACTCTGCGACCCCATGAATCACAGCACGCCAGGCCTCTCTGTCCATCACCAACTCCCGGAGTTCACTCAAACTCATGTCCATCAAGTCAGTGATGCCATCCAGCCATCTCATCCTCTGTCGTCCCCTTCTCATCCTGCCCCCAATCCCTCCCAGCATCAGGGTCTTCTCTAATGAGTCAACTCTTTGCATCAGGTGGCCAAAGTATTGGAGTTTCAGCTTCAGCATCAGTCCTTCCAATGAATATTCAGGACTGATTTCCTTTAGGATGGACTGGTTGGATCTCCTTGCAGTCCAAGGGACTCTCAAGAGACTTCTCCTACACCACAGTTCAAAAGCATCAATTCTTTGGTGCTCAGCTTCCTTCACAGTACAACTCTGACATCCATACATGACCACTGGAAAAACCATAGCCTTGACTAGGCGGACCCTTGTTTGCAAGGTAATATCTCTGCTTTTCAATATGCTATCTAGGTGGGGTATTTAAGATGTGCAAATAATAACCCAGGCTGAAGAACTGCCATGCAGTTCCAGCAGGGAGAAGAAGCTGATTGAGGGCATCAGGACCACCTACTGTTTAAATATCATTGCTAATAGTCTGAATCCTCACACCCATCAGGGCCTCCAACCACAGCTGGACTGGATCAGGTTGGTGTAACTTCCCCAAAGCCAGCTGGGAAAATCTCCAGGATGCCGTTCCCGGGGAAGCCGACCCTGCTGCCTCCCCCCAAACCCCCGCCTCCTTCCATTCATGGAAAAGTACAGGCAGTACTGGTGCCCCACAAGCCTTCAGGCAAATGCCTGGCTGCCCTCTGGATTCACAACGGCAAGCTCTGACTGGTTTGTCCTTGGTCCAGGGCTGGAGGAAAATCGCTTCCCAAAAAAAGCAGTTAAGAAAAAAATGTGGAAAATATACACAGCCCAAGTGTCTGCACAGAGCGGGGGCGGGAAGTCTTCTAGACAGCCTTGCAGAGAAGATTCCATGGTCCTCCTGCGAAGAGGCTGGAAGGAATGTGGAACCCTATCACCCGGAGGAGGGGAAGTGCACACTACGCCTTTCACTTTCTGCCCGCTCTCGGAAGGCGTCAGGGACGTGGATCATGCCCCAACGTCTGCTTCCTGCGATGCGGCCGCAGACAGCTGTGGTTCAGCAGGCGGGCGAGGCAGGACCCCTGGTCTGTGGCGTGTCACTCAGGTGCTTGGGAGGAGCTGGGCCACACATCAGTTTCCTTCGGGATGCTGAGGTTGCCCAAGCCTCCAGGTAGTGGCCTCACTCTGTGTCTAGTCCTCTCTCCCTCCCTTACATAGGGATTGTTCGTTTTACATGAAGGCTTCTCCAGTGGCTCAGATGGTAAAGAGTCTGCCTGCAATGCAGGACATCTGGGTTTGATCCCTGGGTTGGGAAGATCCCCTGGAGAAAGGAATGGCACCCCACTCCAGTATTCTTGCCTGGAAAACCTCATGGATGGAGGAGCCTGGCAGGCTACAGTGCATGGGGTCCCAAAGAATTGGACACAACTAAGTGACTTTATTTGGTTTTACATATGCTCTCATTTGACACTTGCAGCAAATGGAAAGTAAGGTTTAGATATTACTCGACTTATTGGACAAAAGAAGTGATCAAGGTTCAGGGGGCCACATGAAGCTTCCTAAGGCCACGTGGATATCAGTCTTCTCTGAATCCAGTGTCCTCACAGCACGCCTCATTGCCCTGTGCCCTTGACGCTCCATGGGTCTCTGCTGTTGTTCTTTCAGAAGCAGGAGGTGCTGGGGAGTGTGTGTCCGGGAGTCAGGAGGCTGGCCTACTGTGGCACTTGACTTGGCCCGTAGATGGCTTACTGAGTGTGTGAAAGAGTGAGTGTGTAACCCTGGGCAAGACACCTCACTTCTCTCTGCCACAGTTTCCTCACTTTGCATGATGCAAGTGTGGAGTTGGGTAATCTCTAAGCCCCTTCTCATTTCCAAAGTTTTGAGGTACTCCCTATACTTTCTGATCAAACACAAACTTTCTGGGTCCTGCCACCGAAGCCACCATGTTCTTCCTCGTCCACTCAGTCACGTTTCCCAGCACAGACCCTGCCGTGACCTGTCTTGATACCCACTTTGCCCACGTGCAGTGGGCCGAGTGTGGACTGAAAGCTCAGACCTGCTTTTGCTTCTGTACAGACACAGACCCAGGCCAGGTGGCCCACAGATGTGTTTTTGATTCCCTGAACGACTCAGCCCTGGGATACCTGAGTGAGGCTGGATTTTGGGTAAGAAAGTGAAAGGAGTGGGAGAAACTCACGTGTCTTAGTGTTTGGGGGTGGGTGGTGAGACATTATGCTGAAGATTAGGGTGAGGGGCTACGGTTGTTGACCAAGAAAGGGAGAGAGGCTCTGACTGTCACTGCGAGTCAGATGTCTTCTGGATCTAGACTGAGTGTTGGAGGGTGTATTTCCTTTTCCTGGTCTTAGATGGCTGGGTGTCCTTGGTTGGACTAATAGTATGGGGCACAGAAAGGCAGGCAATGGGCTCTGTCAGGTGTCAAGGAGCTGAGCCCCTCTAGCCCCCAGGGTGGTGGACGGCCTTGGAGGGCTTGTTTTTCATGCCCTGGGTTGGTCAAGCTTCATCCTTCTGGAGGTTCCATGGACAAGGCTCCTCTGCCTCCTGGCCTGAGCTGAGAGGGTGGTGCTGGTGGTGTGGGGAGGGCGTGTAGAAGCTACTTGGGAATGGGAGGACTGGCACGGGGATGCGGGTGGGGCTGCCTTTCCGTCTGGGCTGGAACGCCTACCTCTGTGTGAGTGCAGATGGCAGAGGGGGCGGAGGGCGGCAGAGTGGCTCCAGGCTTCCCCAACCCAGGCACCATGTTTGAAATCCAGTTTATTGAATTTACAGTAAAGGTTTTATGGGGCTTTCCTGGAAGCTTCTCATTATGGAAACTCTTGTGCTGGCAGTTTGGTGGCTGGTGTCTGGTTTGCTAGGGAGAGGTTGAGTCAGGCCCTGCCTTGATGGAAAGTTCCTCTGCCTGGGTCACTGGAGAGGAGCCGGCTGGGGGCCCAAGCAGGCCTGTCAGGTTCTTGGAGGGGACAGCAGTCCTGCAGCTGGGTCCTGAATGGGCCCCTACTTGTTTCCTGTATGTCCATCCTCTGGGAGTTCCAAATATCTTCTCCGAGGAAGCTGTGGTGAAAGCCATCTCAGTCATTAAAGCCATTTTTATTGTTTTCCATGTGTTTGAAAAGCATGAGGTGCTGGACCACTGAGCAAAAAGAAGCTAAGTCCATAAGCATGGATTTGCTGATTATGAACAGCAGGAGCACACAGACACAGGGCCAGATCTGGATCCAGAGCCTGGCATGAAGTGCCACCAGCTTCCCCTTACCAGCTTCTTTGTCTGGCTTTTCCCACACCCTCTTGGACTCCCACTTTACACCTTCCTCACCGCTCGGCTCCCGTTCTGACCCCAGGACCCCTGATTTCATGTGGAGAAGAGCAGGGGTGCAGGCTCTAGGGATCTTTGGAGGCCCAGAAGCCCAGTCTTGGCAGGTTCTTTCCTGCCAAGGCCCTGACTGGACACTGATTCACAAGTCAGCAGCCTTTCTGTGGCTGCTTATGAAACTATTAGTTCCTACGGTGCTGCTCACTGGTCCTTTCCCACGTGCCTTTTGTTTACGCACTGATGTCACTGGTGTTCTGTTCTTTAAAATGCAGGGGGCTTCAGAATGTGCTACCTGGCATTTGAATGACAATTGTGAAAATCAGTTCGGTTGCTAAGGTTTCTCAGGGCACTGATATGTGACCAGTGTCCTTTCCTATGAGGCTGTTGAGGAGGATTCCCCCAGAGTGAACGTGGTCCCTCTGCAGTGCTCGTGGGTAGCCCCCTTTCTGATGAGCTCTGGTCTGGGACCCAGTGAGCTGCCCACTACCAGAGATACCAGCTGTGGTTTGCATGACTGCTCTGAACGTGGTTGGTCTGATAATCTCTCAGCTTCCCAACCTGAGGTTCCAGGGGAAAGCCAGTTGGAATAAACAGTTATTAGCTTTAGAGTTCAAGT
Source organism: Aepyceros melampus (assembly GCA_006408695.1). Taxonomy (NCBI): domain Eukaryota; kingdom Metazoa; phylum Chordata; class Mammalia; order Artiodactyla; family Bovidae; genus Aepyceros; species Aepyceros melampus. Next base: position 949,491 of record SJXQ01000361.1, read on the forward strand.
CCCAATTCTCATACATGCTTGATTTCCTTCTCTGCAAAAAAGGAGATAATAATATCAAGGCTGCTGTGAGGCAGAAATGAAACCACCTAGAACTGGGACGGTAGCTCACTATTATTCCCTCCTCTTCATTTCAAGTCAATTGTGTGCTTAGAGTACAGGCACCACACTGTAAACAATCTTGCATTTAAAAATAAACAGCTACTTAGCTTCATGGGATACATGATATATACACACATGAGTGTTTGCATCTTGTTTTGATTTCTCCCCACTGTCTGTGTTTCTGACACGTGTGTCTGGGTGAATGTGTCTGTCCAGGATGGCAGAGCTCCGAGCACCACCGGGCACGATTATCTGCCTCATGATGGTGATGATGCTAATGACACCTGTCTTACATTTATGATTGCATTTGACTTTCACAGTAACCCTGGGAGGAAGGAAGGACTAATGGGGTGAATGGTCACAGCTGATTAGACTGCTTAAGGATACACCATGAGGACAGCACCAGGACCAGACCTAGGATGCAGGCCCTGCTGTGGCTTGAACCGGAGACTTCTTAGGATTGCCCTCTCTCTGCCTCCTTCCAACTCCTCCCCAGACGTTCTTCTTTTTTTTTTAAAAATATGCTCTTGACTCCCTTTTTCCTGAGCTTGGCTTGAGTTCCAGTAGTCAAATAAATGGCTAGTTTTCCATGTGGGCTCAAAGCAGCATAAACTAAAAGACAGGGAAGGCATTCCACAGACCCTCCAGGTCTGCTGTCTGGGGTAGCTGAGGGCTCAGTTGCCTGCAGCCTGAAGATCCTGGGGCAGCAGAGCAGTGGACCCTGCAGCCAGAAGGGTTCAGGGGAACGTGGCCTTTTGTCTAGGGATCTGCAGGCTAACTGCTTTAGACAGCGATGCTCAGCCGATCCATCTTTTTCTCCCTAAATTAATTAACATGTTCATTCATTCACATCTCTGGCCTGAGTGGCATGTTATACTCAGTGCTTTGTCATACACGGGAAAGGTGAGATCCTCCCTGGCCTTGAGGATTTTGCAGTCAGTTGATGAGTCAGCTGGACAATGGAAGTAGACAAATGGAAGCACCAGACAGTAAAGATTAATAAAGAAAACATTCTTGGCAAGACTGGGGTTTAAATCCTGGCTCAGTGTGGGAAGCAGGGGCTTGGCTGAAGGGCTACTGTGGGGTCCCAGGTATACAATACAAAGGGTCAGCTGTGGAGGGGAAAGGCCAGGTGAGTGTGACACAAGGCTTACAGTTGTGCTGCAGCCTAGCCCCTGATCAGACAGGGCAGCTGCCCCAAGTGCAACTAACTCGTGGGCCTGCCAGTGACGTGGTTATTTGAAATGGTAAGCCATGCCAAGTGACACGGCTGTTACGAACCAGACTGTTAGGAACCCCTCAGACTGTTATGAACCAGAAAACACCGAGAGAATGAAATAGCCATGGGAGCTGAAGCTGCAGGCTCATGATGTGGGAGAGGAGAGCTGCCAGGCTAGATGCATGCAGGCCTGCATTCGAGAGGAGCGGTGCTCTGATGAGCAGGAGCTGGAGGTGGGAAAAAGCTCCGCTTAGGGAGTCGGAGAACTGCTTAGCGAGAAACGAGAGGGAGGCACAGAAGGAAGTCACACGTGTTAAAATGGTGGGAAGATAGGTGGAAGATGTGCAGATTCCACAGTTGAGGGCCCCAGGGCTGCTGCACAGCCAGAGCCAAGGCCAGGTGCTCAGCCCGCCCTCAATGCTGGGCTGCTTGGCTCCTCTCGGTCCCTGTGTCTATGGATCTGTCAAGAAACCCAGCTGGTCTCAGGCTTATGCAAACAAAAAATGTACTAGCCTAACTAACATGTTTGAGACCTGGACAGTGAGGATCGGTGGAATGGCCATGAACACACATCCTCACGTATGCACACTTGTGTATGTTAATTGAGATGGACATGCAGGCTGAGTCGTGAGAAGTTCTGTGAGTGTGGAGCACCAGGGCTCTGGGGGCTGCCGAGGTGTGGGACACGGGTTGGGGCAGCAAGGGAAGCCAAGCCTCCAGTCCTGGTGTCCGGTGGGAAGAACGAATGGGTCATGGCAGTAGAAACTGCTAATTTTAGTTTCCTTCAAGATGTAGATGTCATTTAAAGTCAAACTATTTCCTGCTACTGGTGCCCAGAAAATGATTTATTGGATAATGCTAAAGCTGTTCTCTGTGTCCGACATGGGCAGCGTGACGCTGTCCCAGAGCAGAGGACTTGTGGCCTGAAGGGCAGCAGCTCAGTGCTGTCCCTAGAGGCCATTTCTGGGTGGTGTTTATTTTGTCCACCCCAAGGCCCTCCACTGTGGCTGACTCTCCCTCATATTAATTCTTCAGATACCTTTCATGTGTGTCATCTGTACACTTTTGTACCTAAAATTTTGTCTGTTGCCCTTAGAGGTTTGTGTTTGGGGGTTTATTGTTTCCTTTGCTTCCCTGAACCCTGGATCTGGGGTCAGGAGTTCTGACACTCTGTGCTGTGTGACCTTTGGCAAGGCATGCACATCTCTGAGCTGTGAAGTGGGACAATGATATCCCACCAGGCTATTTTAAAGGGACAAGGATCAGATGCCAATGTTTGAGAAAGCTTTTAAACTCTGAATTATGGTTCTAAGTGAGGAACTGATATGATTTCTTCTTGTAAGGTCTATGCTTTATAGTTTTTAATGGCTTTCTCACAACCCCAGCCCCAGATCAGCACACTGATGAGCAAATAGGAGGAGCTCAATAAATAATTGTTGAATGCGATCATCGTTGTTTTCATCTTTACAAATTCCTTATTATGCCTATCTGGTGCTGCGCAGAGAGCTCCCTCTCCCTGCACTGCTGATAAGCAGGGACACCCACATGACCATGGGAAAGCATCAGGGAGTTACATAACTCGCCAGTAGAGAATAAACATCAATTACACATAAAGGTTAAGAGCATTTTGGAGGTTAGACAAAGCATTGAGTGAATAATTGAGGTAAGAAAGTAGCTTGTGGGAACAACTTTTAAGATATTTCCTACAGATTGAGGGAGGGTGGAGCTGGGGAACTGCTCTTAGGTGATTAATGTAAGAAGACCTTCCAGGGGAAATGGGTTCTCAGGAGCAGGTAGACTGGAAGAAGGGATGGGCTCAGTGAAGAGGCAGGGAGCATTCCAGGCACATGAGTGTCAATTCTGCAGGCGAGAGTGCTGAGATAGCCTCAGGGTGGCTCCCTCCTTTCTACAGCTTGGAATGTTTAGAAGTGTGTGTGCATGTGTGTACACATATAAGTGCATGTGTTCATGTGTGTGTGTGTGTGTGTGTGTAGATGGTAGAGTAGAAGGAGGGCAAGAGACACTGAGAGTGCAGGAAAGCGAAGGAAAGGAAGACATGGTGGGACAGATGGAGAATACAAGAGGTTGATAAGCTGAGGGTGTGAGATGTTAGAGGAACCCCATAAAGAGATTTCTTTACATTATATCCAATAAAGATGCCTCAACTTCGTTGTTTGGATTTAGAACTTGAGGCCTGATTAGAATCAGGGGAAGGGATGAGGTTAGATATGATGGCAGAGGAAAGAACTCAGGCCCCGAGATCCGCATGGTGATGTGCAGACCTCACCAGAGTTCAGGTGAGCCTTGGCCAGTTGACTTGGCACCCTTCCTTTTGAAGGTTTATCATGGGACTGAGCTTTTATTTACCTGCTACTCACTGGGGAGAACCGGCACTGAAGCCCCCAAGTTCCTACTTGTTCTCTGCCTCAGGAGTGAGTAATGTGATCAGGCAGGCGCCGTGCCATTGGTCTAGACTTCTGAATGTGCACGTCCCCTTCAAGTGAGGAGGAGGACTGGGCTTCCCTCTGTCCAAGCCAACAGTCAGACATGATCTCAGCACAGCCGCTCCCTAGAGGGAGGGGCAGGCACTGGCCTACTTCTTTCCACTTCCAGATGGAGAAACTGAGGCCCTGAACAGTGAGAGGAGCTTCATGAATGCAGGATAGTGAACTAGCTGCAGAGCCGAGAAAAAATTGGGCTTCGGCTCAGAGTGGCTGCCATCCAATATAATTAATGGATGTGGGTGTGCCTGTTCCTCTCTGGTTCTCCTAAATCTTCCAAAGGGACATCAGAGATGACATAGTTTAAAAACAGACCCTGTTTCTTGAGAAAGAATGTGTGGCATTGGGAGAATTACATAATCCTTATAAGTCCAGTGTCTTCATCTGTAAACAGGGAATAATGGTACTACCTACCTCATACCACTGTTGTGATGGGTCATTGAGGTCAGAAACGGATTGAAATCTCAGGGTCCAAGTTCTGACCCCTGAGCTGCATGCATGCGCCACCACAGTTCTACTTGGGGGCGATCATGTCCAGCTGACCTGAGCCCATTCTCAGTTACCCAGCTCAGTGGTGGGAGCCATGGCCTTGTCAGCCTAGACACCAGCCAGTCTCACGCGGGTCTGTATCCTGTTGGATTTACTTTGCTAGTTATGCTGTCACAGTGGGGCAGGGAGCTAGCTTTGAGTGCCTGCTATGTGCTGGGCAATTTTCTAGGTGCTCTACGTAGATGATTTCATTGAATCCTTATCAGTCATGTGATGGGGGTTATCAAACCAAGGGTTTGTATCCTCCCCCCAGCCAAATTGTTTACCTAGGTAGTCTGGACACTGAGTGGTAGAAAGAAAGGAAAGACTGACATTTTCAGCATCCGATTGAAGAAATCAAGAAGCTGAGCGCCTGTAAGACCACATGCCTTCTCTCAGCTCTGCAAGACTTGTAGACTTGGTGCTCTTTGGAGGAGGTTGACCTTACCCTTCTTGAAGCTCTCTTTCATGGCTTCAGTTCTTTTCTGGTTTTCCTTCCACCTCAATCTTTCCTCTTCTGGGAGGGGGTGGGCAGCTCTTCTTCTGCCTGTTCCTTAAAAATTAGCTTTCTCTAAGGGCCTTCCCTCAGCTTTTTTTTCTGTTTTCGTATTGACTGCCCCCCCTTAAGAGATGTTTTGCCTTACAAGGCCATAGATTACTCCCAACCCCAAAATTATTTCCCAGAGCCCCAGACTAAAGTCAACTAGCAGTTACTGCCCAGACAACTCTTGGTTGTCCCTCAGGAACATCCAGTCCTACATGCTCAGAACTGAGCTCTCCATTTTTCTTCCTCATCGGCTCCTTCTCATAATTTCTGGTTTGATGAATGACATAACTATCCAGATAGCTGCCCAAGCCTGAGGCTGGGAATTTGTCTAGACTTTCCTGTTTCCTTTAACCTCCACACCTGATCTCCCAGGTCTGGAGACCCTCTCGCCTTCACATCTCTTCTTCCTTGCTTTCTTGATCCTCAGTTTAGACCCTCAGGTTTTTGTTTGCAGTTCAGCTTCTGTTCCCTCTGCCAGAGAAGTCCTTTTAAGTCTGTAAAACAGATTTGTGCCTCAGTGGCTTCTGTCACCTTCAGGATGAAGGTTAAACCTTCCTCAATCTGACCCGGTTGACCCCTCTCCAGTTAGCTCTCTGGCTGTGACCCCATCTCACCTCTCTTTCCCAGACGGGGTGAGAACACTTCCAGTTGGTGTTGTTCTGTTTTGGAAGGCCTTTCTCCCACTTCTCTGGTGGCAGACATCTTGGCTGGACAGTCACCTCTCTTTGGAAGACCTTCCCGAATCACCGTTTCTGCCTCTGCATGCCCACCGTCATTGACACACCCGTCTACCATGATTGGTGGGACTTGCCAGCCAGGCTAAATCTGCTTGAGATTTCGTTTTAGCCTCACGTCTCTCTAGTGTCCATCGTGGTATTTAGCAGGTAGTGGGAATCCAACCAATGTTTGTTGAATGAATGAGGATGGGAGGTAACGGAACATTGAAATCCTTGCTGCTCTGCGCAGAAGTGAGGAGTGGTGCGCGCTTGTTCCTGCCGCTAGAGGGCACCCTCGCTGTGTGCTTCATGGAGGCCGATTGAAGTTGGGCACCTCTTCAGACGGCTTCTTACTGCGAGCTGCACGCCAGATTGGTCACTGAGTGTGCCTGTGGGCTGTGCCGTCCCCTTGCCAGGCTCTTGTCATTCCCTTTAGATGTGTCCTTGACTCCTCTCATCACGCCTCCCTCACCTCCTGCTTCCCCTGGGTGTGCACAACCTTCCACTGTGGCAAATTTCAGACATTTCCTTACTTCCTTTAGCAGTCGCCGATAAAATCTTAACTTGAGCTGAGACACTAATTGAAAACAAGTTCTGAGGATATCATCTTCCTGGTGGCACAGTTGCATTGTAACAACTGCTTTTAATGCCTTTGAGTAGCATGTATGAGCGCTGCTGGTGGGCATTTACTGGTGGGAGGGGTTGGGAAGCTGTCAGAGCCCCTCAGATAACGCCATGTGGGGGCCTGCCCTGGGAGTGCTCCATCCTGCTGAGGTCCTAAGGCATACATCCATCCCTCTGCCACTCACCTGGCCCATTACTTACTTGTAGCAGCCATTTCTCAAAGTGTGTCCAGTTTTGAACTGGGCTGTACTTTTCTTTTATAGAAAATGTTGTAAAAGTAATGCATTCTGTATCTTCATTAATGAAATTTCTTCTTCACAGAAAGTTCTGCAATGCTTTGTGTCATGAAACCACACTTGAATTATTATGTCAGTTATGAGTAGTTCTTTTTAAAGACAATGGGAATTGTTTAAGGATGCGAAGAGCCAACTCATTGGATAAGACCCTGATTCTGGGAAAGATGGAAGGCAGGAGAAGGGGACGGCAGAGGAAGAGTTGGTTGGCGGCATCATCGACCAATGGACATGAGTTTGAGCTCCAGGAGACCATGAAGGGCAGGGAAGCCTGGTGTGCTGCAGTCCATGGCGTCGCAGAGAGCTGGACACGACTGAGCAACTGAACAACAGCAACAAATATCAAAATGCTGGAGGCTCTTGGAGGGTCAAATGAAGAGATAGGGGCTGTGTAGAGTGGAGAAGAAATGAAGCAGGGAAAGTGTGATGGCTTCCTGTCATGAGAATGCTTCTGTTTCTGCCAAAGTAGAATGAAAGAATGAAAAATAGGTTTTCAATATCAAGGAAGCTCCATTACAATCTTTTGTAGTGCAGAATCTAGGGAGTGGGGTAAAAGAGAAAATAAAAGAAAAATTTAAAAACTAGAAAGGCTAAGATTATCTACAATAATTGTATTACCAGAGAGCAAGAGGGGGTGTGGCACTGTGGAAGGAGTTTGCAGTCTGCTCCTAGGTTGGCTGGGAATGGTTAAAAGAGGGAGTGTTTTGGGAGGTGTCTATAACTGAGTAGGGCATCAAAAGAGAAATATGGGGAGAGAGGACTGTGAGAAACTGTCTCTAGTTTATTATTGGATTGCCTTTTAATAATATTTGAGAAACTCTAGGACATTTTAAAATTTCATCTTCACTTGTTTTTGATTGTTAGACTGTTTAATTATTAATAGACTGAAGCATTATTGAGACAAGAGCACAGGGGATGCTGGGATTTTATGGGCTAACTGAGGAAGAATTTTCTAATAACCAATTAAGAATAGGATAGACTCCTTCATACTGTAGTGAGTCCCCCTGAATTTGGATGAGCAGTGGTCAGGGGTGCCATGTTGAGGGGCTCTGCTGTGGTGGAAGTTTGCTGTGTCTTCTAGGATTCATTTTAATTCTGAGTTTGTAGCTTCACGAAAATGACATTGCTGGGCAAGTTTGAGACGCCTGCCTTCTTACCTGTCCTCCCATTGTCTGGTATGGAGTTCATGAAAAGTTGGGAGTATACAAGGAGATGATGGGCCTCCAGTCATGTAGATAGTTCTTTCCTGGCAGTGGCACCCCACTTCAGTACTCTTGCCTGGAAAATCCCATGGACAGAGGAGCCTGGAAGGCTGCAGTCCGTGGGGTTGCTGAGGGTTGGACACAACTGAGCGACTTCACTTTCACTTTTCACTTTCCTCCATTGGAGAAGGCAATGGCAACCCACTCCAGTGTTTTTGCCTGGAGAATCCCATGGACAGAGGAGCCTGGAAGGCTGCAGTCCATGGGGTTGCTGAGGGTCGGACACGACTGAGTGACTTCACTTTCACTTTTCACTTTCCACTTTCCTGCATTGGAGAAGGAAATGGCAGCCCACTCCAGTGTTCTTGCCTGGAGAATCCCAGGGACAGGGGACCCTGGTGGGCTGCCGTCTATGGGGTTGCACAGAGTCAGACACGACTGAAGTGACTTAGCAGCAGCAGCAGTTTAGCTCTAGGAGACCCTGGTTCCCATCACTATTAAGGGGTCAGTCATCCTGTATTAATGTGCCTACAGTCAGAAAAGTTAATAGAAATGCAAATGATCAGTTTGAAAAATGTCTGCTTACAGCCATCTGCTGTGTCCATATATAGTCCTAGGATCTGGGGTACAAGAGTCACTGAGACACAGTCTTCATTCTTGAGGAGTTCATCTTCTGTAGAGGAGAGCCACATAAGGCAGAGGCTACATTCTGTGTCCCAGACATGGATAGAAGTATGCACAGGGAGGGGTGATGGGAGATGAGGACAAGCTTTGCCAAGGAAGGTCATTCTAGAGCAAGTTTTAAAGGGTGAATAGCGGTTTGCCAAGTGAGCAAGGGGAGGGAAAGGGCGTTCCAGGCAGACAAAGCCGCATGGGCCAAGGAGCAGATATATGAGGCCACATGATACTTTAAGGGAGTTGGGGTCAGGGAGATGTGGCATGATTTGGAGCCTGAACGTCTAGTTATAAAGTTTGTGATATGAGACTGCAGGGTTATGAAGGGCTTTCTCTTTCATGCTGAGGACTTTTAGCTTTATCCTCAGGCACTGTGGTCCCAGAAGCATTTTAGTCCTATCACTTTTTGGTGAGCAAATGGAGGATGGCTCAGAGGGGTGTGACAAGGGTGTGCACACATGTGAACAGGCACGTGCGTGACCAGATCCAGTTAATCAAAGAGCCCAAGGATGCGTGGGGCCTGCCCCAGCAGACAGCCGCACAGTCTGCTTTGTAACCATGCTTCCGTCCTCAAATTGTTTCCCTTGCCTCTCATGGAATGAAAAAATCATTCAGCTCAGTTCTTTCATTTGGCAGAGGAGGAAAGTGAGACCCTGAGCACGGCAGTCCCTTGCCCAAGATCACAGAGCTTGGAGATGGCAGATTCCCTGGCTTCTGGGCTCTTAAGCCTGTGCTCCCTTCATGATGTCATTCTGCCTTCTGAGAAGCTCCACTGCCACTCCAGAGCTGGAGCTCTGAAGAATGGTAAATAAAGCTTTGGCAGTCAGGACACAGCTGTCCTTCCTTCCCAGCTAGGTCCCTAGCACATAGAGTGCCCAGGGACACCTCTCTGACTCACTTAAAAATCTCCCGATTCTCTTCTTCCTGAAGAACTCCTGTTCCTTCTCTAGGATCCTGGCAAACATCACCTTTCATCTGAGGGAGTCTGCCTCAGCCTCTTAGGGCAGAACCAGTCGTATTTCCTCTCTGTACAGCACCTAATATGACAGGTTTACAAGCCTCCTCCCCCACGAGTCTTCAAGTTCTTCGGAGGAAAGCACTATGTCCATCTGGTTCCTGGTTGTAGCTTCAGTGTCTAGCATGGTACCTGGAGTAGCATGGTCCAGGTCATTGAAAGACTAAATTGATGAACTGATGAAGGTATGAATCAGAAGTCTGACCTGGAATCCTTGTGTGTGGCTCTATCGTGAGACTCTCAGGGGTCTAACAGAGCACATGGTTTTCTTATGTTACAGTGGCTGGTGCCGGTGTTCTAAATAGAAATGCATTAGCGATGTAAAGTTTTCTATGTGTTTCTTTTTTCTAATGCAAAATGAAGGTAGTGACTCCGGGTTTATTGTCCTTTGTAATTCCTCTGTGTTACATTGACCACAGGAAATGAATTTCCCTTGGACACTTTCAGCCTGGAAGATTTATTTATTTACTTTTTTAGCTGTTAAGAGCTAAGGCTGTTCTTGCAGTTTAGATTTGTTTTGGGTCTTTTGGGAAGAAAAATTCTCTTGCCTTAAAAAAAATTTTTTTTTCTTCCCTCTCCCTCTCAAATTCCATGCTTGTTTAATCTTGTTTAAACAATTAGATTCACCTTAAGGAAGCCAAAAAATGGAACACCTTTGGGGAGGGGGCTGGGGACCCAGCATTCTTGCCCAGCCAGCTTTCCTGTCTTCTAGAGCATGCTTTCCCATCCACATTCTTATGCCAACTGATTAACACCTTGTGATGAAGCAGCAGGCAGTGCATCTCCAAGGGGTTAGCTCTTGCTGGATGGAGAGGACTTGTTCTTTGCTTAAAGAAGAACTATTTGCATTTTTTCTTTTTGCATTTGATTAAAATCCCTGGGCCTGGTGCAGGCAAAACTGTGAGGAGGTGACCTGGGGGCTGGTGGTGGTGGTGGTTTAGTCGCTAAGTCGTGTCTGACTCTTGTGACCCCATGGACTGTAGCCCACCAGGCTCCTCTGTCCATGGGATTTCCCAAGCAAGAATGCTGGAGTGGGGTGCCATTTCCTTCTCCAGGAAATCTTCCAACCCAGGGATCACACCTGGGTCTTCTGCATTGTAGGCAGTCTCCTGCATTGCAGGCGGATTCTTTACCAGCAGGGAACCCTGCCTGGGGGTGCGGTGGATGGCATCTGAAGGGCTCTGGGCACTCCTTTGGGGGATCTGGGGGGTTTGGCCTGGTCGGGAGAGATCCTCTTTGGTTGTAGGTGTGCAGATACCTTCTATCTCTCTGGCTTTATTTTCGCCTGAGTTTCAGGTCCCTAGAGCTTTCTGGGGGCTGTTTGTGGCTGTTGTCAGCTAGTAGTGCTGAGTGGGAGCTTACACACAGCCTTGAAGCCCTGTGTTGTGAAGCAGGGACTGACATATTTCCTGTGGCTCTGAGAAGTCTGAGGGCAGAGAAGCTATGGAGAGACAGCCCTTTGGGAAATTTGGAGAGTGATTAAAAGGGAAACGAAAGGAAGGCCGTTGGTGCATCACCTTGCAACTGTGAAGAATTGAGCTGGATATATTTAAAATGTATGGTGCAGTGGTAAAAAATCCTCCTTTACAGGAGATGCAAGAGTCTTGGGTTTGATCCCTGGTCGGGAAGATCCCCTGGAGTAGAAAGTGGCAACCCACTCCAGTATTCTTGCCTGGGAAATCCCATGGACAGAGGAGCCTGGCAGGTTACAGTCCATGTGATCTCAAAGAGTCGGACACAACTGAGCACACATGCAGACAGACGCATGTTCATTTAGTCCTAGGAATAAAAACTCCTTTACATAGGCACATTGCATACATGATTACGTTTAGTCCTCAGAATGTTCCCCTATGAAGTGCTTACTGTTATTTCCTCTTTACTTATGTGGAAACTGAAGCTTGGACAAGTCAGGTGAGTTAAAGGAATTGCCCAGGGGTGGAACTCAAACCTGACTGAGAACTACCCTTTCACAGTACCCTGTCATGGAACCTACCCGGGTTCGGGGCTAGGGCCTGAGAGTCATGAGGCTTTTTTCAGAATGCCGTAAAATATGGTCTATTGAGCTCACTCAAATGAGAAAGGAACAATTTCTCCAGCGAACAAATGATCATATCAAACCACAAACATAAGCAGCCCAGGCTAGGAGAAAGAAAACTGTTGAAGAATGTGTGTGTTTGCTTCTGTGTTTTCTCAATACTTTCTATACACTCATTTATTTTGTCTTATGCTATATCTGGCTAACAGGCAAGTGGTAACAGGCACCAAGGGTGGAACAAAAATTTATGGGAGAAATGCCTACAAATTGAGAAAAGGCTACATGTTCACATATTTCAGTATATTAGGAAAGCTGCTAATATTTGATTCACTAGTGCACCCTGCC
>SJXQ01000361.1:963599-1104852 GCA_006408695.1 Aepyceros melampus
TTAGATGGATGACCAAGCAACTATCAGTATCATCAGAAAATAATTATCATTAAGTGCCCATGTATGCCACCAATAGAAACATGGGGATGACTGATATGCCCAAATCTGGAAACTGAGGCAGGACAGCCAGTGTTTCTCATCTTATCAAAACAGGAGGGCTTCCTGAAGGAGGTGGGCATTGAGAATGATGCTCAGGAAGAATGCTGGCTGAGCAAAAGGGTAGGGGCTGCCTTTCCTTTGAGGTAGCCAGTGTGGTCTGCGGGTCTTGTCCTAGGCACTTTTTCTGTTTTTTAATATCTGCCAGTCCTGGGTCTAGTTGAAATATTCCAAAGCAGTGGGAGAAGTTTAGCAGGGAGCTCTGTTAACTTCCAGCAAGGCAAGGCCCCTCTCCACAGCTTGAACCATCCCCCTCTACAGACTCTGACCTTGACTCCTGCCTGAGTCTCACCTTTGCATTTCATACTGCTTATTGGACTCCTCCAAATGTGCCCAGTTGGTACCTCACATTTGAAGGGTATAAAATATAATTTTCTGATTATTCTCTTTTTTTTCTTTCCCTGACATCCAACTTTTCTTTGAAATGCATTCCACATTTTTTCCTATGATTTTCATTCCTTTCACCACCGCAGTCCTTTTTTCACCAATTACATCATGACTAGTGTACTAGTTTGGCCATATTTCTCATCATCCTGCCCCCATATCCTCTCCTCCCTCATGTGCTGATGATAGAGGTGCCTCCCAGATATAGTCCAGCTTAAGAAATATTGACCAAGTACTTAACATGTGCACAAGGCCTGTCACTTACAGAACTCAATAAATATGTCCTAAATTATACCAAATGGATATAGTCTCTTTCAAGAAGACAAGCACAAAGTCATTAATCAGAAACAACTGAACAAAAGGGAGGAAAGATTTGTATAAAAGAAGGGGATGGAGAAGAGCTTTTCCAGACAATATGAGATAGAGGACTATGTCCTGAAGAAAGATCCAGCAGCCACTGCTGGTCAGTGATAGACTTGCAACAAGAGCCACCCTGTACTTACTAGTTACAGGGCTTTGGGCGTTGACTATCAACCTGTGTTTTCTCACTGTCAGGGTGATAATTTAAAACTCTGTCATCACTGAGGTCCTTTCTGTGGGACAGTTCTTAGATCAGTTTGTTGACTTTTGGTCATTTTCCAGCTCTGCCCAAGGGCTTAGGGTTGGGGTGATGACTGATGACTTAGTTCTGAAATAAGTAACTCAGTAACCTGTTTGTAAGCATGGGTCCCTGAGACAATAGTTACAAAAGTAATAATTACATAAAATAGAATAATTACAAAAGTAATAGGCCTGCCAGTTTACTTTGAGCCAATAGACAGAGGCCCATGAGTGGTGTGCTTCTGGAGGACTTTAATCTGCATGGTCCTTCTTCCTGGTTGGTAATGATGCTGATGTTGTTGGCTGTCCATCAGGGTGGGTATGTTGGCAAGTTTTCGCCCTGCCTCAAGACTTTGTCACCACCCCCTGCTCCTGTGAGAGTTCACCTTACTCTTTACTCTCTTATTCCAAAGCACTATAGTCCTTGTTTGTAATGATCTGAGCCCTGCTTCAATAGACCCAGGCACTACCCCATGCTGGACCATCACGTAAAGCCTGGGACCACAGATATTTAAGGTCACTGAACTGTGATGCAAGGAGGGTGCTCTCACTCTGAACACAGGCTTCTGAAAATCTGGTTCCAGAGCATATATTAACTCAAAACTCAAATGTTAGAATGTCAGGAGAGAAGTTATGTGATCAAAACAATTCTAACTTTAAATATTACTAACCTTTTTCCCAATTGGCTAATGTGGACCACATGACCTAATTTCCCTGGCTTATTAAACACCAAAATTTTAGTTTTTGAGAAGCAAGACTGTGGGCCTGATCTCAGGAAAAATATATGATTTATATTTGAATTCTTCTCAAATCTGGGAAGCTTATTATCATCAAAGGTAATAAATTTGGTCAGCTTAACAAGCCTAGGAAAAGATTAATTCCCAAGAATAAGGTTAATAAAAGGTATGATTTGCCAAATGCATTCTTTGCTCTTCCAGCGAAGCTAATTTGTTCTCAGCATCCTCTCTGTCCATGCAGTTTTTCAGTCCTTCACCTCTGACAGTGTGTGACCCTTCTCTGTAATGACCTTCACCCTCTTCACCCATGATAGAATTGTATCATGGGAGTCTTCCCAAACTCATTCCTTTCAGAAGTCTTCCATTATCAGTTCAGTTCAGTTGTTCAGTTATGTCCAGCTCTTTGCAACCCCATGGACTGCGTGGAGCATGCCAGGCTTCCCCTATCCATCCCCAACTCTTGGGGCTTGCTCAAACTCATGTCCATCCAATTGGAGGCTCCCAGAGTTGCATGATAGTGGGCAAGACTCTAATCCCTGTGCCTCACTATTTTTTTAATCTTTGAAATAAGTCAATAAAATATTAAGGATTTCTCTAGCTGTGAGAGCTGTGGCTCAAGATAACCTGTTTGCATTTACCCTTTTTTTTTTTTGTCAGAACTAGATTGCAGATCCAGACATAGGAGGAACAGAGAAAGATCTGTGTTTCTGTTTGAATAGAAATAAAACAGAGAGAACACATTTCATCCCTCTCTGTAAAGCTAACTTTCCTCCTCTTCAGATTAATGTTATCTCCACCCTTCCTGACATCCACCCTGTAGGGACAGACTCATGTTGATTCTTCCTGCTCCTGTAGGCTGCTTTCCCATTTAAGGTCATCATAGTCTGAATCCTATTATTTATTGAACCACAAGAAATTGCCTTTTATTTTGTGTATATCCAAAAATGGTCTAATATTGGTAAGTTCATACGGTCAACCTAAGGCAAAGACCTTTGTAAAAGCTGTTCCCTCAGTCTTGCCACTCTTTCCTCCTCCCTTGATCATAACCTTTGACTGACTGACAAGTGCTTGCTCCTCTTTCAAGGCTTTGCTCAGGTATGAGCTTTATCTCTCCAGCTTTCTTGGATCCCTCGGGCTCTCAAGAACTTCCCTTGTGCTCCATGAGGTCAGGATACCAGTGAGAAATAGACGCATATTCAGGTGGGAAAGTCAAGGGAAACCTAATGAGGATACCATTTATAAAGCTGTGGGCAGAATGAAGGAAAACCAGAAGGTCCACTGAACTGCTTGAGTTTGTGACAGCAAGAAGCCATGACACCACCTCAAGGCTAAAGAAGCAGGGCCAGGAAGGATTGCTGCAGCTGAGAGAGAGCCACATGGGAACCTGGGAGAGGACTTCACATGGCAGTGTGGCTTTCAGCAGAGAAATGGAGCCACTTCCAACCTGGGGCCAACAGCGAGGAAGCCAGGGAATAAATATATGCCTGGCCCTTTCTTTCTTCCTGTTGGGCCATCCCTGCTTCTGTCTCCTATTTGTCAAACCCAATCAGAAGCCAGAGTCCAGATGCTGTACGGACCTGATATCCTTCCAGACGAGCTGCATGGGGCATGGGCCAGGGTGGCGGTGAGGCTGAGGTCAGGAATGGCCTGGTGGAGAATGAGTGACCTTACTACCAACCTTTGTTTATCATAAATTTCCATTTGCATCTTGGGGAAGGAGAAAAATCTGACAGAATTCAAGAAATGATCCTTTGTGGGGGAGATAGGAGCCTGGAGTATGTTTTACAAGAGGTAATTCACATTTTTTTTTTAAGTTGGCTAGTATTTCAGATATAAGAAAACATAATAATGAAGCAGACACTTGATATACCCACCACCAGACTTAAGTAATTGTAACTATTTTATCATATGTTTCAGATACTTATTTAAAGTAATAAAATACTAGAGACTGAGCTACAGCCATCTCTCCCAAGTCCCATCAACCTTCCTTCTCACCAGTGACCACTTTCCTGAAGTGTTGCTTCTGCATAATTTTGTTACACATCTGGAAGCAACATGCCTGATCTTGCATGCTTAAATGTACATAAAGGGTACTCTACATACCTTTCACAACTGCTTTTTTTTTTTTAGTCAGCTGCATATTTTTGAGATTTAGCCATATTAGTAAGTTAGATCTAGTTCATTCTTTGCAACAACTACTTGTGTGACTGTCCATAATGTGTTCCCCATACCTGTGTTGGTGAATGCTGAGGCTGTCCCAGGTTTTTCTCTTTCTCTTTTTGCTGTTACAAATAGTGCTGCATTAAATAGCTTTGTACCTGTGTTCGGTGAAGGAGCACCTCTGAGAGGAACTGTGTTTCTGCACGTGGAATTGGTGGGCCCCAGGGCATGTGCATTTTCCACTCTGCGAGCAGTGCAAGTGACTGTGCGCTCAGTTTCCCCCTTGTGTCTGATTCTTTTCGACCTGGTGGACTGTGGCCTGCCAGGCCCTTTGGTCCATAGCATTTTCCAGGCAAGAATACTGGAGTGGGGTGCCACTTCCTCTTCCAGGGTATCTTCCTGACTCAAGGACTGAAACTGCGTCTCCTGCATTGGTGGGCGACTCTTTACCATTGAGCCACCCGGGAACCCTAGCAGTGCCAAGTGATTCTCCAGATTGGTTGCACCAGTTTACAGAGTCATGGAGCAGAGGGCAAGGGCACGTGAGGATAATCGTGAGTTTTCTCTCAGACTAGGTCTGGTAGAGCAATGAGGGACTCTGCTTCCGGGTCCCTTCCTATTATCTATAACCTTTGTCCCAGAGGGAGAAGGAGAGGAAGGTCAATTTTTGCCTGTGACAGCTTGTAATTTTCCTTGGAGAGCCCTTAGGGAGAAGAAAGTCTGTTTTACATGCTCAGGAGTGAGAAGGGTACTGTGAGAATAGTAGTGAAGACTATTTCCTGAGTGCTTGCTGCATGACAGTCACTTTAATTATTGTGTATATTTTTTTATCTGTTTTTGGTTAAGAAATACAACCTACATACAGAAATATATATAACATAAATGTGCTTAATAAATTATAATAAAGCACATAACTGTATAACTCCCATCCAGGTCTAGAAAGACAACACAGCTAGGAGGTCCTTCATGTTCATTCCTCTGTCTCCACACTTGAAGCTCCCTCAGAGCTAATCATAATTTGACTTCTATTGCTACAGTTTACCCCACTCCAGTACTCTTGCCTGGAAACTCCCTTAACAGAGGAGCCTGGTAAGCTGCAGTCCATGGGGTCGCTGAGGGTTGGACACGACTCAGTGACTTCACTTTCACTTTTCACTTTCCTGCATTGGAGAGGAAATGGCAACCCACTCCAGTGTTCTTGCCTGGAGAATCCCAGGGACGGGGGAGCCTGGTGGGCTGCCGTCTATGGGGTCGCACAGAGTCGGACACGACTGAAGCGACTTAGCAGCAGCAGCAGCTATAGCTTAGTTTTGGCTGTTTTTAAAGTTTATCTGACTAGAATTACACAGTAATTTTTCTTTTGAACCTGGTTTCTGTGACTCATTCATATTGTTAAATGTGCCTGAATTTTAAAATTTCATTGCTATATAGTATTCTATTGTTTATATACACTATAATTTATTTATACATTTTTACTATTGGTGGACATCTGAGTTGCCCTCAGTTTTGAATCTTAAAGTTATTGTGGACATTCATGACCGTGTCTCTTGGTGTCCGTATACATGCATTTCTGTTGGGTATACATATGCCTGGGTTATGGGAGATGAGTATATTCATTTTTAATTTCTGACAGTGCTGCGGGTTGTGGTATCTTATTTCCTCCACCCAGTATTGAACCTGGGCTCTGGGCAGTGAAAGTGTGAAGTTCTAACCACTGGACCATCAGGAAATTCCCAGGATATGACTATCTCTAATACTTAATGTCAAACTATTTTTCACAGTGACTCTGCCAACTGATGCAATCACAGCTGCTGCTGCTGCTAAGTCGCATCAGTTGTGTCCGACTCTGTGCAACCCCAGAGACGGCAGCCCACCAGGCTCCCCCGTCCCTGGGATTCTCCAAGCAAGAACACTGGAGTGGGTTGCCACTAGTAGTGGGTAAAAATTCCACTGCTCCAGATCCTCACCAGTGCTAATTATTTTCAGTTTTTAAAATTTTAGCCAGGCTTTAGGAATGTAGAGCTGCTCATCTCACTATGGTTTTAGTTTGCTTTCTTTCTTTCTCTTTTTCTCTTTTCTTTTGATGACTAATGAGTTAAGCAATTTTTCCTACAAGGCCATTTGGGTCTTATCCTTTGTAAAGTGCTTGTTCAAATCCCTTTCACATACTTCTATTGGGCTGTATTGTTTTTTTTGTTTTTTATTTATAGGAATTTTTAAACTTTTCTGAATGACAGCCCTTTGTCAGTTGTGTAAATTGCCAACACGTTATTCTATTTTGTGACTTGTCTATGTATACTTTGTTCTCATGTGTCTTTTGACATTCTTAGGTTTAATGTATTTTGTTTTATTAATCTTTTTCTTTATGTTTGGTACATATTTACTTCCTGCTTAAGAAATATACCCTTCTTCACAGTGATGAAAATATTCACATATGTCTAGAATTTTTATTTTGCCTTTAACATTTAAAGTTGCCTTCTTCTTAGAACTGATTCTTGTGTATGGCATGAGATGGAGTTCAGATAAGACTTTTTTTCCTCATGTGACTATCCAGTCAACTTAGTACCTTTTATTAAAAATATCATACCCTTCCCACTTCTCTATAATACCACTTGGTCCCAAACATCACATATAAAATGACATAAATGGATTTCTGAAATTTCTCTTTTATTCACTGGGATGCCTATCCTTGCACAAAAACCACTCTCAGTTTTTGTGGTTTTAGAGTAGGTTTGATATGTGGAAAAAACTCCTTCTTTGTTTGTCTTTGTCAAAAGTGTCTTGTTTCTCATTGACCTTTGTTTTTTTCCTACATATCTTAGAATTAGTTTGTTAAGTTCCACCAAAAAAAAAAAAAAAAAAAGTCTACTGGAATTTTTATTAGAACTGTGCTTAATTTACACAGTTTAAGTTACAGAGCATTGATAACTTTACATTATTCATTCTTTGAAGCCATGAACCAGACCAAATCTTCTTCAGTTTATCTTGATGATTTATACTTTTTTCTCTGTGAAAGATTTACACATTTTTTATTAGAAAAATTTGTAGGTATCTGATATTTTTAATGGTTTTATAAATGACATCCCTGTTTTAAATTGAGATTGAATTTATAAATCCAAAATAATAGGCAAACTGTACTGTTATATGGATTCTGACAACTGTATATACCCATACAATCAAGGCTTCCCTGATAGCTCAGTTGGTAAAGAATCTGCCAGCAATGCAGGAGACCCCGGTTTGATTTCTGGGTCAGGAAGATCCCCTGGAGAAGGGAAAGGCTACCCACTCCAGTATTCTGGCCTGGAGAATTCCATGGACTGTATAGTCCATGGGGTTGCAAAGAGTCAGACACAACTGAGAGTCTTTCACTTTCATACAGTCATGGGCTTCCTGGGTAGCTCTAGTGGTAAAGAATCTGCCTGCCAATGCAGGAGACACAAGAGTCTTGGGCTCCATCCCTGGTCAGGAAGATCCCCTGGGGAAGGAAATGTCTGCCTACTCCAGCATTCTTGCCTGAAAAATTCCATGGACAGTGGAGCCTCGAGGGCTATAGTCCATGGGCCACAAAGAGTCGGACACAACTGAGCGATTGAGCACACACAATCAAGATAACGAACATCTCTATCATCTGTGAAAGGCCTCTTTTCCCCTTTTGAGTCAACCCCTGTCCCCTCCCCAGCTGGAGGTAAGCACTGCTCTACTGTTCTGATTTCCTTCACCATGGGTTAATTTTCCCGGTTTGGAATGTCTGGATTCTCTAACTCAGCACCTTTTGAGGTTCATCTATCTTGTTGCATATACTGGTTACTCTCTTTCTTTTATATTGCTAAGTGATATTCAACTGATTGAATGTACCAAAATTTGATTTTCCATTTTCCCGTTAATGAAAATTTGGGGTAGTCTAGTTTTTAGTTCCTATGAATAAAGCTGCTCTGAACATTCTTGTGTGAATGTATGTTTTCATTTCTCTTGGGGAAATACCTAGAAGTGGAATGGCTGAGTCATAGGGGAGGTATATACCTTTATGAGAAATTACCAGACTTAGGTCTAAATGAACGTTCTGTCAGTAATGTTTGAAGTCCCACTTAATATGTATCCTCACCGATGGTTGGTATTGCCATTGTTTTAAATGTTATTATCCAGTGGGAAGGAAATGGCAACCCACTCCAGTGCTCTTTCCTGGAGAATCCCATGGATGGAGAAGCCTGGTGGGCTACAGTCCACGGGGTCGCAAAGAGTCGGACACGGCTGAGCGACTTCACTTTCACTAACTTTCATTCAGTGGGTGTATTGGTATCTTCTTATAATTTAATTTCTCTGATGATTAATGATGTTGAGCATCTTTTCATGTACTTATTGTCCGTTTGTGTATAACATCATTTGTCAAGTATCTGTTTGAATTTCTTGCCCATTTAAAGAAGGGTGGATTACATTTTAAGTTTTGAATTGAGGAAACAAGTCTGTCTCCTGCCCAGCCAGTATACAATAGTGGCATAGCAGAGGATAACCATCATAGACATTCCTGTTTACAGAGGGGAAACTGAGGCACAAAGGAGTTGCTCGATCATAGCAGGTCTGAAATCCAGCCAGGCAGACGTTGTAAGTGCCTTGGTTAGGGCCCAGTCCTGCTCCTGCCTGGAAGCGGCTTTCCACAGCTCTGGTCCTGTCCTCTGGGCTCCTGGCCCACCTTGGAGCCGTTCTTCCTCCTTCGTGGGAGTGCCATGTTCGCAGCTGAGTTGTTTTCTCAGACTGTGTTCCTGCTATAGAAGTTTGGGGGTTCAAAGATCTCTCTTCATTTTATGCTACCTCTGTCGGTCTCAGTCCAAACTGGCAGTACTTCTGGTCTTCAAACCCTCCATGACCCTCCATGAGACAAACCCAGACCTTCAGATGTCTTGGAGATAAATCCTGTCTCCATGGGCTTCTGCTGAAATGGCGGAGGGACAAGGTCTTTAAGCCTTGTAGGGCCTTGATTATTATTTTTTAAAAATGTTCTCCATTTCCCCTACTATCTTCTTTCCCCCCTCTTTTAAAATTTTATTTTATTTCTTTTTTCAAACTTTAAACTTTTTATTTTGTACTGGGGTATAGCCAGTTGATAATGTGGCAGTTTCAGGTGAACAGCGAAGGAACTCAGTCACACATATACATATCCGTTCTCCCCAGACCCCACTCCAATTCAGGCTGGCACCTAGCGTTGAGCAGAGTTCCATGTGCTATACAATAAGGACCTCCGTCATTTTATTTATATGTGCTGTGGGGCAAGCTTGTGCACTCTTCAGAGGGCCTTTTGCCTGACTGAGTGTAGTCTGAGCATTGATTAGGAACTATCACTGTTTAACTTTCTGAGGTCTTAACAAAGAATTTTATAGTTACCCCCTTGGCTTCACCTTTAGAACATTGTTTCCTTAGAGTGTCCTGAATTTGGTCTTTGCTTGGGAGCAATTTCTTATTTTTAGTATTGTTTGCCATCCAGGAAATTTCAGGATCTTCAAGACCAGCAAGTCCTTTCTTTAGCTTCTCTCTCACTTTTAATATTTTAATATAAGCAGCAGCAGGAAGCCAGGTAGTCCCTTCTGCACTCTGGCTGGAAAACCTCTTAGCTAAATTACCCAGTACATTAGGTACCGTTTCTACCTTTTACAATACTGCAGGAGAGAGTGTTGCTAAACTTTCTGTTACAACACAAAGATTCCCTTCCTTCAAGTTTCCAACAGGATTTCCCTCATTTTCCTTTAAGATAATAGCAGCAGCCTCCTCAGATTCTAACAGTCTGTTCTAGGTAATTTAGGCTTTGATTAGCGCTCTCTGTAAAGTCCTTTGAGGAAGGAGCTAACGATGAACACATGTGGGGGGACCTAGGTTTAGGTCAGGGCTAAGTGTTTAAGGAAATAAACAGAGAAAATCTAAAATGATCTCACTTTTACAGATGGGAATCTATGATTTAGAAGGGTAAAGTGACTTGCCCAAGGTCGTGTGGCAATTAGTGGTAAAGAAAGGATTAAAATCAGTTCCTATAACTCGTTATCTAGTAAACTTTTCAGATATCATGTAACCTCAGATTCCTGTCATGTTCCACAGCTCTGAGAAAGCAGCTTTTACCTGAGAACTAACTGTCTGGTGGTGGCAGCATGTGGGAAGGCAAAGGGAAGATGGCTAGAATTTTCTGTCAGCATATTCATTTTTCAGTGTTTTGTAATAAATCAGCAGACTGATGCTTGGACAGCTAATGCTGCTCATGGGAACTTTTTCATTGTGATTCTGAAGATTTGAGAACTCGACAGTGACATCTTCAGAGATCAAAGAGTGAAGGATTACTCCTGGCTTCTCCTCTTGTCTTTGATTTAAAAAAACAAAAAACTGATTACTTTTTCCCCAACATAATTGACCAGTAAAATTGTCTTATCTTTGCTTTTGTTTCAGGAGTGATAAGGCAGGGATCTTTGAAGATAGTCTTCATTTTCTTGTTTACATTTTCTTTGGAAATAAAGTTTACAGCACATGTTAAAAAAAAGTAGATTTTGAGTTATTTGGTTGACCTGCCTCTGTGAATGACTTTGAGTAAAATCAGCCAGTTAACTCTTCTGAGGTTCTGATGTATATGTCCAGTTTTCTACTGGACTTGGTGGGGGTGGCCCACAGATACGTGTAACTCAACATATTCCCAACTTAACTCATTACCTTTCCCCCTTAACCTGCCTGGTCTCTTGTATTTTGAGAGACCTTAGAGACCTTATTAGTCACTCAATATGGAAACTTCGGATTTTTCCATTTTCTTTGGACAAAATTCTTTAGAATCTATCTCAGACCGATTTTTTGAATATATCCTTCTCTCTGCATTCCCTGCTCTTGCCCTTCTTTAAGTCCACGTCCAGTTGTTCACCCTTGATGGGCATTTATTTCCTGCTTGCACTGTATCAGCAGTTCTGCTCTGTGCTGGGATTCGAAGAACAAGACATGATGCTTGTCCACAAGGAGCATCTCTGTATGTGGGGGTGGGGAAGGAGACAGAAGCCAAGAATAATGAGAACGTGTGAGATGTTTCCTATACATCATTCCTCTTCTAGCTGTTACATAGATCCTGACCGCGCTCTGCCTTTCTTCTCTCCCTCCTAACCCATTTGCTTCACTGCTCTCAGCATTACTTCTGAGGAACAGATTTGATCCTGGTCAGGATGGTGATCTTCTTTGTCTTCTTGTTGCCTAGGAATAAAGGCCAAAGTCCTCACCTCAGTAAGCCATTCCTTCACAAGTTTTTAAAAGCTGGTCCACAACTCCTCATCCACCTCTCCACTCTGTGTTCTCTGGTTTGAATCCTAGTCTTTAGTTACTAGTGGATCTCCAGATGCTCCACTTGGAATCTCAGTTTTTCTTTTTTCCCCCTCTTCCTTTTGTCTCAAATATCTTTCAAATCTCATTCATCTGGCTAGCTCTTACTCATCTTCAATCTCTTACTCATCATTTATCTTCTTCAACTTCCCTACCCTGAGGCAGAATTAATTATATCCTTTTTTTCATACCACTATTTAAAATCACTATTATTATAGAATTTATTTTTTTCATTATAGTTAATTCATAGCCTAGACATTGAGTTTCCTTCTAACACCTAGCTCGATGCTTAATATATATTTTTTGAGGGATTGAGGGAAGAAAGTATAAAATATATAAAATATACAGTGTACATTATAAGGGGTGATTTTGTTTTTACTGGTAATACATTGTGAAAAAGTAAATAGAGAGTCTCTAAGTGTCTGGATGCGGTCATCAGAATTCCTGTATTTGGAAATCAAAAGAAGTTCCCAGGCATGTTTTTCATCCTTTGTCTTCCATGTGAAGTTTGAGGATATCAGTTGGGACATTTCTGTTAGATTATCCTGGGTTTCCAGAATGTAAGATGAGACTAAATGACCTTAGGAGTTCCCACCAGAGAAGTGGTGGTGAGAGAGAGTATTCCTCAGGGATGCTGGAAGTTAGGAGAAAGCCCCACTTTCACCTCACTGATGTTACTGAAGTTCTTTCGCAATCTGTCTCCTCCTGCTCGTGGCGAGGTATATGTAGATGTCGTGTGGCAATACTTGCCGATGGTTTTAAACCTTAGACATGAGATGACCTATGCGTGACTCACCCGTTGCTGTCAGTGCATCTTCCTTAACTTTATGAGTAAGTGGTAAGATATCTGGGCGCAAGTGCTTTTTCCTACCAAACCCTGTCTTATGAATGTGAACAGATGCCTTGGAAAAGAATCTGCCACACATCCAATTGAATAAAGATTTCTCATACATTTGGGAAAAATCAGTCTGAAAATTTTCAGCCTTTATTGCAGATTAGTCCACAGAATTTCACTTCATGGAATGTCCACTATTTCAAAACATTTCCCACAGAGAATTCTATCAATGAATAAGAAGGCTGCAGAAGGTTACAGATAAGGGTTGGACTTGTTTCCTTCTTTTTTTTCCCTGAAGCTAAGAACTAAACCACATGGTCTCTAGACCTGGTTTAGAGATCTGGGTTGCATGCTTTCAGGCTCTTAGAATGTTGGAGCTGGAAGGGACTTGAGGGAATATTTGGCTCGGCCTCCTCACTTTACAAATGGTGTCAGGGAGGTTAAAGACTTTTTAAGGTCACATAGCTTGTTGGGGGTGAAGCTAGGACAAGGACCCAGGTCTCCCAACTCTCAGCCTAGGGATCTTTCCTCCACACCAAACATAAGCAAATTCCTGTATGCGATGAATGGAACAGTTTTACAGTTTACATGTAGGACTGTAATGCTTTTGAATATGGCCATGTCTGTCTGTTTTCCTGAGGCCTGAACCTTACTGTAGGTGGACTCTCAGAGACAACCCTGTAGGAGGCTTGTGCTGTCAGTTCTTGGCTTGCTCTCAGAGGAGCCGTGGATGTTGATGTTAATGACGGATCAATATTAAACTTAGATTTGGGGAGCTGGCTAATTCAATGGTGTCTACTTGTCCTCTCATTGCTTGCAGGGACTGCCAGCCCATCCTCAGCCTCTGGCCCCCTCCTCAGGCCCTGCCTCCTTTCCCCATGGACAGGCCTGCCGTCCTTGTCCTTGCTTCCTCCCCAGCTCAGCCCCTCGCACCTGGGACACCTCTGCTGGGGTCTGGTGCCCAGAATCTGCCTTTTGTCTTAAGGTTAAAATTTGAAACTAGAATCATGTGTATAAATTTGAAATGAGACATGGGTAGGAATCATGCCTGCTTAGCTACCTATTTTTTGTCATTTTGTTGTAATCGTGTCTGACTCTTTGTGATCCTATGGACTGTAGCCCTCCAGGCAAGAATACTGGAGTGGGTAACCATACCCTTCTCCAGGGGATTATCCCAGTCCAGGGATCGAACCCAGGTCTCCTGCACTGGCAGGCTGATTCTTTACTGATGAGCCACAAGGGATGCCTGCTAGCTACCTTTTGCCATGTAATAAATTATCCCCAAATTTGATGGTTTAAAACAACGTTCCTCACTACATCATGCTCTATAGGTCAGGCGCCAGGATGTGGCTTAGCTGAGTCCTCTGCTTCAGAGTATCACAGCTTGCAAAGTGTTGGCTGGGGCTGCTGTCCACATCAGGCTTCGCCAGGGGAGGAGCTGCTTCCAGTTGCATACCTGCGATTGTTTGCAGCACTCAGTTCTTCAGAGGCTGTTGGTTTCAGTTCCTTGCTGACCGTTGGCTGGAGGCTGCCCTCAGTTCCTTGGCATGTAGGGAGCTTATGACATGGCAGCTCATAATATCTGAGTGAGCAAACTGAAGAAAGCCAGAGGAAAAAAGAGTACAAGTATGGAACAGAATCACAGTCTCTGATAACCTGATCTCAGACATGCCATCCCATTATCACTTTTGTAGTTTTCTGTCTGTTAAAAGTAAATCATCTGTCCAGTCCATGCACAAGTGTGTGTGTATGTGTGTGTGGGTGTGTGTGTGTGCTCAGTCGTGGCCGACTCTTTGTGACCCCATGGACTGCAGCCCACCAGGCTCTTCTCTCTATGGAATATTGGGAAGATCCCCTGGAGTAGGAAAGGGCAACACATCATACACAAGGGGAGGGGATTAAACAAGAGTGTGAATATCAGGAGACTGGATTTTTGGCACCCTTTTAGAAGCTGACTACTGTATACCCCAACCCCAAAGCTTTCTCTCAAACTTGCTGCTACGTATTTAAGGTGTTGACTTATTTTCCTCCTTATATTTATCACTCAGCTTCTCAAGAGAGGAGTCTGAATTGGTGGCCTTTATTTTTCCAGCCACATATTCACTCTTAACCTATCCCACTGTGGCTTCCACTCTCACCACTCAATACACTCTACTTCCGAGGGTTGCAAGTGAATTTGAAAAGGAGCAGGACCCTATGGTCCTTGCCCATAGGACCTCAGCCTGCCTTTTGTCTGTAGAAAAACTTTGGCCAAAGAGTAACTTTAACCAGAGAATTGAGACAATGCAGAAACAAAGGCAAACAGTCGAAGGAGACCAAATAATAATTTAGTCATTAAGTATAATCAAGGACCCTAGCTCCTTCTCAAAGGCCGTAGGTAGTATTCTGAGCCATATTCTGTGAGCTGTCTTGTAGATACTGAAACCCCCACCAGGTGGAAGAAGTTAACTACAGGATGGCCAGACCATAGCCTTGATATAAGCTGCCATAATTCCCAAAACAAGCTCAAGGAATGCGAGCAAACTGACTCTGGAACTGGAAATTAACTCTACTTAATCAAGACAGTGCTGGTCAGACCACCGATGGCTGATTTCAAGATGACTGTCAGAGCTGAATGTGCTGTTTCTGCATGTAGCTCCCTCCCTCTGTGTGTAAAAACTCTCCCCACCCCGATTGTCTGTGGGGCAGGGGGTGTGAGCCTTTGGACAGGAGTCTGGCTTCCCCCACCCCATCCAAAATAAAGCAAATTTTCCTTTCTGCTAACCTGGCCTCTTTATTGGCTTTTGAGTGTTGAGCAGCCAGATTGCACCTTGGGCTGCAAACTGATTGCTGAGTCCTTTTCTTCTCTCTAGGGATTCTCTGCAGCATCTGATTGATTGCCCTCCTTCCTTAAGATTCTCTCCTTTTTTGGCTTCTATGATACTCTGCTTTCCTGGGTCCTCAAACTCTTCTGCTCACTTCTCTGTTTATTCCTCTACTGACTCGCTCCTCCCCCACCCTTTTGACTAATTATTAATTTTGTATTTGGATAGAACATATTATCTAAGAGAGACTAAAAACGTTTTAAGACCAGCTTAAGATTTCATCTAGGGTCATAGAAATGACCAGTCCACTAAGCCTGTTGGGAGCACAGTGTAAAAAAAAATAAAGTTGCTTTAAAAATGATTGCTGTCTCCTGTCACAGTCAAAAGGAACCTAAGGAGACATGGTGACTAAATGTACTGTGGTGTCCTCAAGGGATCCTGAAAGAGATAAAATACATTAAGTTAAAGACCAAGGCAATCTCAATGAAGTACAGGCTTTTGTTAATAATAATTAAGCAATATTCGTTCATTAATTGTGAGAAATGTACCATACAAATGTAAGATGTTAAAAATGGGAAACTTGGACGTGGGGACTCTGTACTCTATTCGCAGTTTTTCTGTAAATTGAAAAATATTATAAAATAAAAAGTTTATTTTAAAAAACGCACCCTGTCAAGCTCTTCTCTTCCAGGTAAAGGTCACGCTGGTATTTGTACATTTATATTTATGTGTCATGCCTCTATAGAATTCGGCCTCCAAGTTTGTGCTCACCTTTCTGCCTCCTTAGAACTAATCTCAGGGCCCTGCATATTCCATAAGTAATTATTGAATGAATGATTGAGTGAAGGAGTGAATGACTGTGAAATACCAACGTGAACTTTGGACCAGGCTGTTCTATAAAGACATAATTAACCCAGCTGAAGCCAAGGGTGATGGGAACATTTTACTGGCCTTTGTCTTCAGTTCATTCAGTTCAACCAAACCTCTAAAGTGGTAGGTTCCCACTTCTTCAAATTACATGTTCCTGCTCTGTTTTTATCTGTCACTTCCTCTTCTTTCATCTTTCTTTCTCTATTATTGTTTCTTCTACTGTGGTGTGCTTTCCACTCATTTAGACCCAAACAATGGTTGTCCTTCCTAATGTGTTGTGGTTGAGTGGGAAATTTCTAGAGTGTCGGTGATGAGCTGGGACTGAAGCAATGGGAGAACAAAGATGTTTGGTTCTGGATGTGTGCCACCCAGGTAACCACAGATCCCGGACAGGAAAGCTTGGTGCCTCTTCCCATGGAATTAGTCAAAGTGAACTTGTTTTTACTAGCATTAAACAATTAGACTTAATTCCCAGATTCATCATTTTGGAACAATTGTTTTGGTTTCCATTAGGTTCACTTTTACTGTTTCCTCATGGCTACAGTGTGGGCTTCCCTGGGTGGCTCAGAGATTAAAGCGTCTGCCTGCAGTGCGGGAGAACTGGGTTCCATCCCTGGGTCAGGAAGATCCCCTGCAGAAGGAAATGGCAACTCACTCCAGTACTCTTGCCTGGAGAATCCCATGGATGGAGGAGCCTGGTGGGCTACAGTCAATGGGGTCACAAAGAGTTGGACACAACCAAGAAACTTCACTCACACACTCATGGCTATAGTCTGTGGGGTCGCAAAGAGTCGGACGTAACTGAGCCCCTGAGCACGCACGCATGGATATTGTTATCAAATAAAGAGAAAAGTCTCACGTAATGTCACTCACAGCACTCCCATCTCTACATCAGAGCGAACAGTTGCATATTTAGAAGTGTTTGGCTCCTCCTCTTCCTTCTTCCTCTTCCTCTTCCTCCTTCTCCTCTTCCTCCTCTCCTTCACTTCTGGATATGTGGCTTGCTTATTCATGGGCTTGAACTTTCCTGGGCCTTTCAAAGTGTCTCCTTTCTGTTCTTTCTTCATGTTTCAAAAGTAACATGCTATTCTCTGTAAGGGAAACTAATACTATTGGCTGATTCTAAAACATTGTAGATGAGCGTCAGCTGATTTGTGTTGGTTTTAATCAGTTGTTCAGGATTTAAGTCCAGGATGTGACATGAAAATAAATGCAGTTAATGAGATTGCAAAGTATTGACCTTAGCAGTGCAATTTTCTGATCCTCTTGAGCTAACTGGTTATAGTTTACAATTAAAAATGTCTTGCATTTTTACAATGTTTCATGCTCTTCATTTATGTTAATTTTATCTGATTCTCATATCTTAAAAAAAATTTTTTTTTATTCTTAAGACAGTTCTTTCAATAATTGTAGTTCTTGGGTTTTCAGACCAGCATGGCACTGGGTGGAAAGTATGACTGGGGAGACTAAGCTTGGAGTGGACTGTGTTTCAGAATTTGAGGCTTAGCAAGGCCTAGGAGGGAACTTACGGCCCTTCATCGACACAGGGCCATCTGTTCTGTTAATGCTGTTTCCTCTGTGCTTACAACAGTGCATGACACAAGGTAGACACCCAGGGAAAGTTGGCTTAATATCACTTTCTTTTGGCAGAGACGAGAAAAAGGAGCTGGAATAGGCAGAAGGTGTGATTCATTCTCATCATCCAGTTCCCAAAATGGAGATTTCAATCAACTGTCCTGGGGAGGTTGTGGTTCCCAAAATATTCCTATTTGTAAGACGGGAATGAGCTTAGTCCTATTCCTACTTCCCTTTTCTCTGCAACAGAGAGGATGAGTTATTAATTAGATTAGTCACAATCTAAGACATGGAGCCATATTTACTAGTGGGTGGGACTCGAGGGACAATGGATTGAAAGTTTGCCAGCCCACACAGGTTTGTGAGAGCTCGTCTCTTTGATCTTCTACAGTTGACCAGACAGTGGTAAGACCCTTCAGCCATTAGACTGGGACACATGTATCAGCCCAGCTAACTAGGAAGCTCTGCAGTGGACTTTCAGGCCCAAACCCAGTTAGATGGTTGGAGAGGTATGTTGTTTTTATACGAGTTATTTTTCCTTGTGCTCCCACCTCTTAGGAACTCATAGGGAGGAGGGCTTGCTGAGCCAGATCAGGTCCTGAGTACCCCTCGACCCACTGGCAGGACCTCAGTTAAGGGCTCCTACTCCAGTACTTTGGCCACCTGATGCAAAGAGCTGACTCGTTGGAAAAGATCCTGATGCTGGGAAAGATTGAGGGCAGGAGGAGAAGGGGACAACAGAGGATGAGATGGTTGGATGGCATCACCGACTCAATGGACATGGGTTTGGGTGGATTCTGGGAGTTGGTGATGGACAAGGAGGCCTGGTGTGCTGTGGTTCATGGTTTTGCAAAGGGTCAGACATGACTGAGTCACTGAACTGAACTGACCCCTACCTAATGCTACTGTTGGAGGCATTCTCTTTCTGCTTGGCAATAGGTCTTTATCTGAATGGACACTGGCTGGATACAAACATCAGTCACCAATGAAACCCTCCACATGTTGAAGATCTTACAGCCTATTAGTCCTTTCATCCCTTCTTTTACCTCCATCTCTAGGTTTGTCTGTAGTGGTTCTTATAAATACCATGTATCCATTTCCTGTGATTACTGTAACAAACCAGCACAAAGTTGGTGGAATAAAATAACAGAAATTTATTCTGTTATAGTTCTGGAAGCCTGAAGTCTAAAACCAAGTCAGCCACACTCCCACCAAAGGCTTCTTCCCTCTTCAGCTTCTGGTGGCTACTGGCATTCCTTGGCTTGTGTCTCCATCCTTCCAATCTGTTTCTGTCATCACATGGCCCATTCCTCTTTTTTTATGTGTCAAACCTCCCTCTACCTCCCTAACATAAGGATGATGATATGTGATGGCATTTGGGGCCCAACTGGGTAATCCAGATGACAGCTCCATCTCCAGATCCTTAACTTATTCACATCTGCAAAGACACGTTTTCCAAATAAAGTAACATTATAGGCCCCAGATATTAGGACCTGGTATCTCTGGGGCCAGTATTCATCCCCCATTAGTAGACTCTAGAATCTTATATTCATCTATCTTTTTTCCCCTTCTTCTCCCCTTTAAATAGAGACTTATGTGTCCACAACTAAATCTCTGAGCAGATTAAGCCCCCAGGTCTTGTTCTTGGGTGTAGTACTGGAAAAGACAAATAACATCTTACTTCTTCTAGTTATTGTGACTAATTCCAAATCATAATAGAAAACACAATTTCCAGCCATGGCTGCAGGACTTCCAGGGAGGGTCTACATGATACCAACATCTGGATGAAAAGTAAAAAAACAAACCAATAACCCCCAGCCAATTAAGCAGATGCTTGTTTTCAAGCATCTAGATGTTTGGTTCTCATATGCGGCGGGGAGGAAACATTGTGGAGGCAGTTCTGAGAGGAGGAGGAGCCTGTTTCCCTTCACTCCGACATGACTGAGGAAGGTCGTAGGTGGTGAGGCCTCCTGCTAGCAGGGAGGCAGGATGTTCAGGGTTTGGAGTTGAGAGGAAAGGAGGAGAGATTTCTGAATGCAGAGCTGCCAAATTGTGTCCAAGAACGTGAGATGGAGGCAAAATCAGTGGAGGATGAAGACAGAATTAGCTGCAAATGCTGGGATCCTGGCCCTCCAAGCAGCCATATTAGAGATCAAAGGGACGAAGTCTGTGCATTCCAGACAGAATCAGGCGCAGCGCACAGCTATGAAAGCATTCTTGGCTGTCATACCCTCGAGAGCAGTGAGCGGGCTCCGCACGGCACTCTGGGTTCTGCCGGCGGAGTGGAGAGTGCTCCTTTTAGTCTTCGTAGGGCCTGGGCTGTGACAGTGGATATTTTCAGTGCAATCAAAACAAGATGCTTCAGGGCTGTGTTGTTCCCTTCTCCTGGGGATGTTTGGGGGCCCCTAAGGAACCGGAGGATGAGGGACCCGGTCTCTTCGGCTTCTGAACTTTCAGGAGTGATGGAACACATTCACATTGAGGTCAGGGCTTTTGGAGTCATCACCTGATTGTAGCTCCTTTTCCTTTTGGGACCTTCCTGAGAGCCCAGGATTCCAGGATCCTGGTCAGAGGAGACTGCCAAGCCTGGTGCCTGACCAGAATGTGCTTGACAAAAGGCTGGCAGGAATGTTGCTTGGGTCTAAGCCCCTGGGTCTGTAGGCTGGGGTGGTGATGGGCTTTACTCTCATTACTTCCCCAGCGCCCAGCCAGGATCTTAGATGGGCTAGTGGACGTGGGCCATGTAACTTGGTCAGAGCTCAGCTGGGAACCAGCATCCAGATGGGTCACGTGAATCAGTGTAATTGGGGATGAAGGGCCCAAGCTCTGAACTTAGTGACTCTGCCGCTTACTAGCTGAGTGACCTTGGACCTCCGCTTCCTCCTCTGTGGAAGTGTGAGGACAATACCCACCTTTTAGGCTGTGTGAGGATTTCATGAGATAACTTTTGTAAAGCACCAGCTCAGTGACTAGCCTGCAGTGAGTGCTCATAATCTAGCTATTTTTACTGCTCTTACAAAAGCACGTCTCAGAGAATGTCCATTCTTCCCTCCTTCTCTTCTCTTTCCATCCCCACTTCCCTTTCCTTCTAGGATTGCACATCTGGGAACCAAAACCTGAGAGAGAAGAAGAGACAGACCATTGATTCTTTCATAAGTCCTATTGCCTTGGCTGGGAGCTTATTTGTCTATATAGTAAAACAGTTTGGGGGTCACTTATACTCTGAGACTATGAATCCTTTTTAAAAATATGCAAGTTTCGATTAAGGAAAAAATTATGAGCCACCATTAAGGTTCCCAGATAGAGTTAAATCTAATTAGTCACTTAATATAGCTATTGATTCCTGCCTTTCCTATGAGGAGTCACGGTGGAAAGAGGTAGACTGTCCTCATTCTCCACTATGTGCTACCCTGGCTCCTTCCTAAGGCCCAGATTTCCAGACTCTCCAATATTTCAAGCTTGTTCTTCATGTGTGGTTCATTGGAAATTCTGATGATAAAATGAAGTAGAATACTTGGCCCCTAGTAGGTGCTCAGTAAAATTAGATTGAGTTTGTTGAGTCGTTTGTATTGCTTTAGAGGCAGCTTATCAGCTTTACTAAAGTGAACTTCTTTCTTCTTCGTGTGAGGTGGATGTGCTCAGGACGAATCGCTCAAGTTAGTACGTGATTGCCTAAGTGGCGTGATTCAGAGATGTGAGAGAAGGCCCCTCCCCACACTTAGATACAGAGCCCATCCCTTCAGCTAGGGTAGAACGCGTCAGAACACCCTGACTTCTAAAACTAGATGTGCTGTGAACTGTGTGGTCTTACTTATCCTCTGAGTGCCTTAGTCACCCTATCTATAGAATAAAGATCAAATGATGCTTGTAAAGTTTAAATAAGATAAAGTAATGTATGTGAGTGAATTTAAGTGAGTATTTGGCCAAATGATTCCACGGGCGCAGCCTTGTACTTGAGGCCACACCAAAGCTTTCATATTACAGGGAACTCTCTCCATTACTTTGTTTTGAAAATAGGGTAGTGCTTGGTAAAGGCCCAGCCTAAAACAGTCTTAATTAATGCTCTTTTGAGATGCTTTTGAGTTCTTTAGATGGAAACTATGGGGTAAAATGGCAGATAAATTTAATATAGATTAAATGACTCTTCCTGGAAATAGGGTTTCCCACTTGCAAGTGATGGATGTAATAGTAAATAAGCCCTTTGAAGACTGTTTTTAGATCATGATAATAATCACCTATCAGGAGAATGAAAAACAACATTTCTGCTGCTTTAAATTGCCTTCTTTTCTTTCCTTTCTTTTGTTTCTTCCTTCCTGTGTTCTTTCTTTTCTTCCTTTCTGTGAATACGGGAAAAAATTCTAAAATATTATGTTCTTTTATATATGATGTGCTTTAAATATTTTATAATTAAATTTTATTTAATTATAAAATAATTTAAATAAGTGGACATTTAACTGTTTCCTCTAACACCTTTCATGTTTATACAATTAAAACTGGAGAAGGTAAATACATTTTGGGTGCCACTGGACCCTGGGAACTGGGAATTATAAGAGGCCTGGGCAATGCATTTTCCTCCCACCTCTGCATCTCTGCATCTCAGCCTCACCTTGCCCTCACTGTGGTCCTGCTTTCGAAGTTTTCCTGGTCATGTTATGGGAAAAATGCTCCCCATCCACCACTCTTTACTGTGGCTCAGACAGTAAAGAATGTGCCTGCAGTGCAGGAGACCTAGCTTAGATCCCTGGGTTGGGAAGATCTCCTGGAGGAGGGCATGGCAACCCACTCCAGTATTCTTGCCTGGAGAATCCCATGGACAGAGGAGCCTGGTGGGCTACAGTCCATGGGGTCACAAAGAGTTGGACATGACTGAGCGACTAACACACTTTCCACCTTTCTTGAGTCTTTACAGCTTATTTAAGCCTTTAGTCTAGACTGAGACTGAACTTTCTGAGCCTCTATTCAGAGTTTCTCAGGATGAGATTCATACTGGCCCAAGTTAGATCAGGGCTCACTGCTGGACACTCAGCTATGACCGGGCCACATGGTACAGATATGGCTGCCAGGAAGCTGTCTGCCTCTCACCCTGTATGTGGCTGGCAATGAACTAGACAGTGTTAGGGGGAAGACATTTTTACTGAATTCAGTGTGAGATGGGAGTTTTTGAGCAATGAGGTACCTCTGAGGAAGACTAATCTGGTAATGATATCAGGCATGATTTTAGTGGCGAGAAGAATGATTACTAGAAATTCTTCTGGCAGGGTGGGGGAGGGGAATTGGAAAGGCTTAGGAGCTTTCAAGATTTTTCTTATAATAAATTACAACAGGCTGGGGTGAGGAGCTGCCTTTTCTGCAATTATCCCCATAGGAGCTGATGCTGATGCAGGTGGCAGCAGGAGAAACAGATGATGGGGGGGGGGGTGCTTTTGGAAGAGAGGGGAAGCTCCTGGTGGGGATTGCTGTAGGGGCAGTGCTCATCCTTGGGCATAGCGTCTGACCTCACTGGGCACTCACAGGGAGCCTGGAAACACATGGCTCCTGAAGACAGAGAGAGCCTGATGGTAAGCAGATCTCATGGCCCCTGACACACCATGAGGCATGCCGAGCTTCACCTCTCTCGGAAGGCATTTCTCCTGGGAGAGGACAAGTAAGCAGTGAGTCATGTCAGCCCAGCGACATAGCTTAGATGAAACGTGAAATTTTGACTCATCTTAGCTAGTGGTGTCTGCTGAGTATGTGGGCATAGGTATAAACACATGGCCATGCACACACCCCCATACCCCTTCACACATGAGGCAGGCCCACAGGGGGCCAAGTGGTGACTCAGAAGGTAGCAGCACGGATAACCCGCTGACTCATGGTCTTACGTTCCTTGGCTCCCTCCTCAGACAAGACCTGGATTTGAAAGACAGGTGACTCACAGACTGGCCTGCTTTCTGGTCTGACTTTTGCAAGTGCTATTCTTACTTCTCCAGGTCACTCCAAACTTTGGGACATCCCTTGTCTGGAGGCCAACCCAACCATGTTAGATCCTCAGCCCCCTACTTAGTTTCCTCACTGGATGCCTGTCTCATCAGCCTCTCCATTTCTAATCATTCATCAGTTCAGTTCAGTTCATTTCAGTCACTCAGTCATGTCCAACTCTTTGCGACCCCATGAATCGCAGCATGCCAGGCCTCCCTGTCCATCACCAACTCCCGGAGTTCACTCAGACTCATGCCCATCGAGTCAGTGATGCCATCCAGCCATCTCATCCTCTGTCGTCCCCTTCTCCTCCTGCCCCCAATCTCTCCCAGCATTAGAGTCTTTTCCAATGAGTCAATTCTTTGCATGAGGTGGCCAAAATACTGGAGTTTCAGCTTCAGCGTCATTCCTTCCAAAGAAATCCCAGGGCTGATCTCCTTCAGAATGGACTGGTTGGATCTCCTTGCAGTCCAAGGGACTCTCAAGAGTCTTCTCTAACACCACAGTTCAAAAGCATCAGTTCTTCGGCGCTCAGCCTTCTTCACAGTCCAACTCTCAAATATTTAATCAGTGTCCTCAGTGTGCTGGGTCCACGCAGGAGTGCTGGGGATCCAGCAGTGGCACATGAAATGATCCCTTCCCCAGGCAACTGCAGCCGTCTCTTTGGGACTGTCCTTACTGACTTCCTTTGGAAGTTGGTTCAGTCAAGAAAGAGGCATCTCTTCAAACTCCCTTCTCCATTGCCCTAGGGAGCTTGTGCTTCTGAGTGGGGACTAGAGGGTTCCCAGGTGTGGCTCAAGTGGCTGGTTCCTCTCCCATGTTCCTACTTCACACTTGCTGCCGCCTGAAGGGAGTGACTCTTCATTCTCTCCCCAAGCGTGTAGCAGTTTGGGACTATTTTGTAGGCAAAGGGTTTCTTGGGTGTGTACTGAGCTGCCCCAGCCTTGCTCCTCGACTGCTGATCACTGCCCACAGATGCATCCTGAGAACAGCAACTGCTTATTTATGGAGCCTTAGACTTTTGTGTATAATCTGATAATCACAGTGACTCTCTGAGGTAGGCTTTTCGTCATCAAGTTATATTGTCATTATTTTACATGTCAGGAAACTTAGGTTCGAGTGGTGATTTCCCTTAGATCACACAGCTTATAAGAGACAGTCCTGGTTCACCCAGACCCTGCTGCTGTCCATGGCTACAAAGATCATTTCAGACCTGGGCGACTTCTCTGCCTTATCTGGGGGCATCTTCATGTGGAGATTGGGAGCTATTCATCTCTTGGCTTCTCCAAGTGTCTGACCGCTATTGGCCCAGGAGGCACAGGCAGGCAGCAGAAGAAGGAAGGGACAAATGTTATGTGAAAACTTGTGGGTGCAGAAATAATAAGAGTGGCAATTTCAGTGTCACGTGGGTCTGAGATTAGAGCTTGTGGTCACACTGCAGGATGGTGCTGAGCAAGGCTGTGGTATGAACAGAATTTATCTTTAGGCTCCATCCTCTTTAGCCTTCTTATGGTCCTGATTTGGTGGTTAGATTAGCAATTAATTATATTTAAATTATACATATATTTAAATAAACATTATATTTAATATTGAATATTTTTCAGTTCACATGAACTTGAATTTAAATAGAGCTCATTAATTTCATATTATCCAAAAACAAAGACATATATTGAGACATAGATAATTTTAGATAGACAGGCATAGTTTTCTGGTTGAAATTTAAAATATCTTTTTGCCTTTTTTGGGGGGGGGCTACATTTCTGTGGCCCCATCAGGAATGTGAAGTCATGATCACTTGCTTTTACACTGGAAGGATCTCAGAGGCCATCTGGTCCAATTTCTTCATGTTATGGACAAAGAAAATGTGAGCAGAGGAGCTTCTGTGACTTTCCTAAACAGGCAGCAGGACCAGGACTTGAACTCAGGTCCCCTTTCTGTCCAGTGCTTTTCTCTGACGTCACCTTTCAGCACTCCCAACACCATCACAGGCAACTTGAGGATCTGTACATTTAGCCATGAAATATGATGAAGCTCTCATCAGTCCACAACAATGGGCTCTTCCTTCTGCAGACCTCCCCTCCCCAAGCCACCCGGCTTGTGAGTCGACCCCAGACCCCTTGGGCCCTGTCCTTCCCTGCATTTATGTATGTTGTCATATTACAAAGAATCCTCTGCATAAGAGTTCCTCTTTGACCATGGCATCTGAGAGTGGAAAGTGTCTGGCTGGAAGAGCAAGAATTGTATTGATCTGTAGATATTCTTTATCTCTCTCTTTGGCACTGATAACTGTCTTTGTATTTTCCTTTTTTCTTTTGCAGAAGAACCTGTGTTGGCAGCATAGATATGTCAACATCCCTGTAAAGTACACTTTTCTCATTGTGAGAGCTCTTGGATAGTAGGTCCTTAGTTTTCTTTCCCTGGCTACGACAAGACATTCCCTCCTGGGAACATCACTGTTCCCTTCTGCTCTGTGGTGATGTGGTGGGCCTTATGGAAAGACTTTGTTCATGAAATCATATAGAATCTGGTTTGAGCCCTGGCTTGAGCATTTTAATAGCAGTGAAACCTTGGAAAGGGTACTCAACATCTCTGAATCTTGACTGATTTCCCACCTATAAAATGGGCATATTGGGGATCACACATGAATAGGTGAGTGAAGGGGTCTCATATGTGAGACAATCCTGATGCCTTGTGAAAGATGCGGCTGTATATTTAGCAATTAGAGGAGGGTTAGCTGCCAGTCGTTGCCTGGAAACGTAAAAAGACTAACTTCAGCTAAACTCACAGCAGTGTCTTTTGTACACACACATTTGTAAACTGATCTTTCCCCTGCTGATCTCTGTGTTATTTCCTTTGGTGGTGTCATGGGGAGATGGCTTGCTGATGCTGTGAGCTGTCTATGGGGAGCAGTGGGCTGGAGTGGTGGAAAGTGTGACCTGGAGGGTTCTAGTCCTGTCACCAGTTGCCATTTACCAACAGGCAGGATATTTAACTTCAATTTTCTCATCTGGGCATGTGTGCTAAATCACCTCAGTCATGTCCAACTCTTTGTGACTCCATGGACTGTAGCCTGCCAGGCTCCTCTGTCCATGGGGTTCTCTGGGCAAGAATACTGGAGTGGGTAGCCATGCCTTTTACCAGGGGATTTTCCCAGCCCAGGGTTGAATTGATGTCTCTTATGTATCCTGCATTGGTAAGTGGGTTCTCTACCACTGGAGCCACCTGGGAAACCCCTTTCTCATCTGTAAAGTAACAGCAATACTTGCATTCTGTTGGGCTGATTAGAGTATTACACGTGATGGTACTTGTGGAACCTTAGCCCAGTGCCTGGCCCACTGTAAGTGTTACCGAGTAAATTGGCATCATATCTGGGGATCTTTGTTTTGAGGGTATCTTTATATTATTCATGGGACAATAACTTCTTATAGGAGCCTTCCTGAATAGGTGATCATTTCCCTGGTCCCCCCTGAAGTTTTTCCAGTCGGCTGAGCTATGTTTCTGATTTTGGGAATGTAAGCCCTCCTCATCAGTTGGGTCCTGGTGCTCAAAGACCCTGGCCTATGTGATGGCTGTTATTTATCGTCGGTTCCCTCCACCTTTTCTGGAGCTTGGGGCTTCATATCCTTGCTCTTGAGGTGAGTCTAGAGAACAGAATCTGGTCCATGGTGTGTTGTTCATCTTGGGCCCCACCTGGGATTGGGGGAGAGGATGGGGTTAATTTTCAAAGTGCAGCATGGCTTCCTTTGCCTGGAGCAATCTTCTCATTTCTTCTGGTAAATGCCTACTCATTCTTTAAGAGGATTTTTTTTTTTTTTTTTTGCAAAGCCTTCTCCAGCCATTCTCAGCAAATCCCAATGCTCCCTGCTCTGTGCACCATAGCCCTCCTACCTGCCTCTGTTAAGCTCCTGTGTGTGCCGTACATGGAGGCCTACCTGCTGCCTAGCTTTCTCTCCTCTCTTTCCCCTGCATTTTGTGCTCAGCCTGACTGTTCCTCTTCTTTTCACCAGTGTGCTGTGCCTCCTCTCATCTGGGCTTTCACATTAGTCTCACAACAGCAGTGTGCGTCCCTTCTCTGTGCCCCTTCCTTGGCTCCCAGCCCTGTGTAGTGAACTCCTGCCCATCCTGGGTCGTAATGGAACACACCTTCCCCTCTGGGAAGATGTTCCTAAGCATACATGTCTAGTGGCCCTCCCATGGGGCCCCCATGACACCTCCTCATAGTCCCTAGCACATTGCATTCATGTCTGTCTCCCCTGCTAGACTCTAGCATCTGGACAGTTGGACTGTATATCTTGTCTCTGATTGTACATCCAGCACTGTCTGATGGTAGTTGTTCATCCTATTCAACTATCAGTTCTGCTTTCACGTTTGTCTCTGGCTGCTGAAGGCTAACTCCTTGAGAAGGGGGCTTGTCTTCCTTATCTTCACACCTGCAGTGGTTTGCCCTGTGCCCGCCCCAACAGAATTTCTCATCAAGGTTTACTTAGAGCATCAGCTCCTAGGCCCTATCCCAGTGAGCTCCAAAGCCCCTTTCCCCAGCAATCAAATTTCTTTTTAGCCTCATTAGCCAGGAAACTGAAAGGAGCCCCAGAGGGCCCAGCTCATGATAGAAAGCTTTGTCTCTGTCCTCTCTCCATGGCAGGTGGTTCTGTATGCCTTCCCTCCCGCCAGTCTTCACTTCTACTTACCACCGCCCCCACGCCCTAACCAGCTGAGCTGTTAGTCAATTAATGTAATGTTTCTGGGCCATTCATTAAGTCGAGACTCTCTGGTTGTACTTAAGAACATGAGTTGTTGTCCAGGCTTGACCTGCATGTGTTAGTAAATGCCCCCCACCCTCAAATCCGGTTGTTGCAAACCTGTCTCCATCCTCTTTCTTTGATCAATATGCTGAGTACTCAGGTCAATGGGCATCGTCCCATGGGCTCCTGGCCCATTTATTAAAAATGTGGAACAATTTAAGTTCTTGCTGCTTTGACTGGAAGTCGTTGAACACATGTTTCCAGCAGGCTCTAAGGCTGGGAGGTCAAGTTTCAGATGCAACTAATTCAGTGTGAAGGTGAGCCTTCCATGCCTGGAAGAAAGAAGAACTGACAGCTGATTTATGATGTGGCTTTTAAACAAATCACCCCTAAAATCCAGCTTGTTTCCTTATGGAAGGGGCTCAATTTGTATCAAAGTGTCATCCTTGGACACTACATGCTGCCCTGTAGTCAGCAGCTGGTGGAATAAAATGGGATTTCAGTGATTCCGAAAACTGTCTCCATGATGTTTGCCAAAAGAAATGCTGGTGTTTTTGGGTCTCTCTTATGACAACACATACTTTTGGTGCCTGGGGGTGTGCATGACTAACAAAATAGCTCTGTGAGGCTCATCCTTGGGGCTGAGGGTGACCTGGTATGTGGGAACACCCCACACAAACCGCCCTTGGCATCTGTGACCTGATGTGGTTTCTATCCCCAGAAGTGAATGGGATCAGGAGTAGTGACAAGTCCTGAGAGGAAGCTGCTCTGTGCATTTGGGAATTGATGCCTATCTGGGAGTGTTTACAGGGATCCTGTCCTTAATTAATGTTTCAGTTTATTGCATTCTATGCAGGAAGTAGAAAGCCTGCATTAAAGATGAGCAAATAGAGAGTGTGACTAAAGCCTTCTTGTAGGTCTAGGGACAAAGTACCGGGGAGGGTGGGGTAGAGGTGGGTGGAGGCTTCCAGATATTTTAGTATTTCTGCATTTAATGACCAGGGGCTTCCCATGTGGCACAGTGGTAAAGAATCCACCTGCAATGCAGAAGACACAGGAGATAAGGGTTTGATCGCTGGATTGGAAAGATCCTCTGGAGTAGGAAATGGCAACCTACTCCAGTATTCTTGCCTGGAAAAATTCCACGGACAGAGGAGCCTGGCGGGCTACAGTCCATGGGGTCGCAAAGAGTTGGACACGACTGAGCAACTGAGCGCACACACACATTTAATGGCAGCACGTCTTGGTTCTCTTTGTCCTTTCTATTCCAAAGAAGAAAAGGAACATTTTGCCACCCTCTGGGAACACAGGCTCAGGTGGAGCGCTGAGTGTGGTGATGTAGGGAGTGGCCCTCGCCACTGAGACTCGCTCTTTCATAGGTTTTGGTCTTCCTGTCCAACCCCAATAACAATGACTCAGCGACAGAGAAAGTGGAGTCATTTTTGAGTTCCAGACATGCTGCCGCGGGGGCTCCTCGTTAGTGGTAGTCCAGGCAGGAGCTGGCGGGAGCTGAGAGGGAGCCATCTGTGTGGGTAAGTGGGAGGGCAAAACTCAGAGCCAGGGGCCCCGAAAAGTGATGTTGACAATGTAAGAAAACCTCTCTGTGATGGGTGCAATTGCAGCTAAATAACGCCAGGTAATAAGCGTGCTCACATCCCGGGTCTGCAGGCTGAGCTCTGCTCTCTGTTCAGACTGAGGAAGATCTGTAATAGGAGACTGCTCCTGGAAGAGGCAGCCCTCATTCTGGGTGTTTGCAGACAAATGTCTGCTGGTGTCTGGAGCCATGAGATGCCAACTGCTTCTGTCTGGTTGGGCCAGTGACTTCCTGGACTTGAGAACTGTGGTCCATAAAAGGAGAATTTATGAACAAACAAAGACACTAGTCTCTTTTCTGGAACATTAAAAAATACCTTTTCAAGGTGAAGTCCTCATTGCTGCTGTTTTCTGGGAAACCAGTCAAATAAAGTCAATATACTGTAGTCCCACATTTCTATCGCTTGCCACCTACGTGCTGAGCTCCCCTGGCAAGCTGTTTGTACTTCTTGTCTCACATACATCATGTATTGCCCAGTGTTTTGGGTATTTATTCATTGACCTACGTTCAAATATGGCTTGAAGGAAAGAACTTGAACTTTGGGACCAGAGAGATCCAAATTTAGATCAAAATTCAACTTTTCAGTGGCTGTGTGAGCTTGAAAAATTGACTTAACTTTTCCTATGTTGTAAGATGGAGACAATTCCTCTTTCACGGTGTAGTGAGGATTAAGTGGGGCAGGGTATTATAATTCCCGTGTGTTAGTACCCATCTCTCCACTCCGCCTGTAATTTCCTTAAAGATAACGTATCACATTTATTTTTTTTCTCTCTCTCAACCCTCCACCTGTGGTCTATAGTTTTGTTGTTTAATCGCTAAGTTGTGTCTGACTCTTTTGTGCCTCCATGGACTGTAGCCCACCAGGATCCTCTGTCCTTGGGATTTCCCAGGCAATAATACTGGAGTGGGTTGCATTTCCTTCTCTAGGGGATATTCCTGACCCAGGGATCGAACCTGAGTCTCCTGCATTTGCAGGCCAATTCTTTACCACTGAGCTACCCAGGAAGCCCTATCTGTAGTAGGTACTCTAATAAATAGTGAATGATCTTATTTTACTTTAAAGTTGAAATGGAGTGAGAAATGGACCAAAGAGTTATTGGATTAGAACCTCCCTACTCAAAGCTTCGTTCAAGGACCAGCAACAGCATCACTGAAGAACTAATAAAGAAATGCAGAATATCAGGCTGCGCTGCAGGCCTATTGAACCAGAACCTGCATTTTAACCACATACCGGGGTGATTCATGACGACATTAGAGTTTGAGAAGCCCTGGTATGGGATGTTGTGTCAATAACCTTGTACTAAGTAAATAAACGAAGGAGTAAGATTAGGAAACTAACAGAAGAATAATGTACTAGGATGCTCCTGGTTTTATTTAAAAGGAAAAACCGATTAAAAATGAAACAATACTAAGAATCTGAAGTCCATCAGCAGTTTTACTCCACTCCAGCACCCCCTGTCCCTGGCTATTAGTCTGTCACCAAGGACACTAAGATGCCCCTGGGTTCCCCTGACTCGTATTTCCTTCCTCCTCCTTT
Organism: Aepyceros melampus; assembly: GCA_006408695.1. Lineage (NCBI taxonomy): Eukaryota > Metazoa > Chordata > Mammalia > Artiodactyla > Bovidae > Aepyceros > Aepyceros melampus. Next base: position 994,884 of record SJXQ01000361.1, read on the forward strand.
CCTTCCTCCTCCCTATGAACTTGTATCCTGTATATCTGCTCTCAGGCAGCTGTGCTGTTCCTTTGGCCATCTCCTGTCCCCAGCTCTGCAAGTCTGGACATGGGGTCTCCTCCCAGGACACCCTCAGTATACCCTCAGTCACCATGTTGCCTGTCTGACTCTGAGCATCAAGGATGGGGATTGTGCTGGGCTCTCCACAGAACATCTATTGCTCCCGTTTGGGTCACTGCCCTAGATTCAGTTTGCTATATAGCAGAAAGTAACACAATGTTGTAAACCAACTATACTTCAATTAAAAAAAAATCAGATTTGTTCAAAAGCATTTGAGAGTATCTGGCTCTCGCATTCACCTTTCAGAGTCGCATGTTCCTAGAGAGCAGCTTAGGGACTGCTGATTCAAGACAGAGCATCTCCTTGTGTCTCTCTGTCCTTCCCACCTGTCAGTACCTGCTGTAGAAATGCTTGATGCTTCTTGCCCTTTTCATTCTTTATCTGATGAAGGTCTAAATCCTGCTGCTTCAACGGTAGTAAGAACAAAGTTATGAGCACCTGTAGATTCTGCCTCAAACACATTTCAGATCACACTCCTTCTCCCCATCTCCATGGTGACCACCTGTCAAGCCACCACCCACTCCTGCCTGGATGACAGCACTGCTCCCCCAATAGGATCCCTGCAAGCTAGCCTCACAGTCAGCCAGAGGTTTTGTCCTAAAATATACTTTGGATAGTGTCTATTCCCCTTAGAGTCTAATAATGTCCCTTCCACTGCACAGCACTCCCCTCCTCCTGGTGGCCTCGAGGTGCTGCCCATCTCCTGCACTCACCTGTCACCTCTTCCTCATCCCCTTTTCTCTAATTACACTGGCCTGCCACTTTCTGGCACACACCCAGCTCTTTCAGGACTCAACTTAGGTGATCCCTCCTCAGACCGGCCTTCCTATCACCCTAGCTAAAATAGCCACCCATTCCTTACCCACCAGCTTTTCCCTTCATACAGCTCATCACTTTTCTAATTGTTTTATTCATTTGTTGATTTTCTTTTCTGTCCATCTTGCATACTAAACTCTGTGTGTGTTAGTCATTCAAATGTGTCTGACTCTTTGAGAACTCATGGACTGTGGCCCACCAGGCTCCTCTGTCAATGGGATTCTCCAGGCAAGAATACTGGAGTGGGTTGCCATTTCCTTCTCCAGGGGATCTTCCCAACCCAGGGATCGAACCTGGCCCTCTTGCATTGCAGGCATTTTCTTTACCATCTGTGCCACCAAGGAAGCCCTAACTAGACTCTAGGCTCCACGAAGGAAGGGAGGGTACTGTTCACTCACTACTGAGTCTCCTGTGTCTGTAATGGGGCCTGGCATATGCCAGGTACTTACCAAATTTGGATGAATGTGAAATTGGATAAATGAACCCCCTGGGTCTAAGCATTTTCATTCCTAATTCTCTTTTTCCCAGTCTCCCGGTGGATCTTCTTCACTCCTCTGGCCTTTCTCTGTCAGGTGTGTGGAATCAGTCCTGCTTCCTGACTTCCTATCTCACTGTAGCCTAGAATCATCTTGTCTTAGAATCCATGTGGTACCATTTACCAAGAAGTCTCTCACTTCACTGAAATCAATCACTTCCTCCTCAGACACATGTTGCACATGCATGCGTGCGCACATGCACACACACACACACACACACACACACCCCTGTTCTTTTTGTGTTACCAGACACTGTCCTTCTTAGAGAGAGATAAGGAATAGTGGTTCAGGGACCAGCAGATTGCCAGAGTTCAAATCTTGCCTCTTTTATTTACTTGTTTAGGCAAGTGGTTTAACCTCTGTGCTTCCATTTTCTCATCTGTAAAGCTGAGACGATAATAGAACCTTCCTTACCTGGTTGTTTTGAGAATTAAATGGATTAAAACATATAAAATATACAGGATAATACTGGGCATGTAGGGAGTGCTATGTATGTGCATGTGTGTGCATGCTAAGTTGCTTCAGTCGTGTCTGACCCTTTATGACCCTGTGGACTGTAGCCCGCTAGGTTCCTCCGTCCATGGGATTTCCCAGGTAAGAGTACCAGAGAGCACTGCCTGCCTTCCTCCAGGGAATCTTCTGGACACTGTGATGGAACCTGCGTCTCTTACATCTCCTGCATTGGCAGGTGAGTTCTTTACCACTAGCACCACCTGGGAAGCCTCACTATATAGTATTAGGCGTTCAGTTCAGTTCAGTCACTCAGTCGTGTCCGACTCTTTACGACCCCATGAATCGCAGCACTCCAGGCCTCCCTGTCCATCACCAACTCCCGGAATTCACTCAAACTCAGGTCCATCGAGTCGGTGATGCCATCCAGCCATCTCATCCTCTGTCGTCCCCTTCTCCTCCTGTCCCCAAGCCCTCCCAGCATCAGCGTCTTTTCCAATGAGTCAGCTCTTCTCATGAGGTGGTCAAATACTGGAGTTTCAGCTTTAGCATCATTCCCTCCAAAGAACACCCGGGACTGATCTCCTTTAGAATGGACTGGTTGGATCTCCTTGCAGTCCAAGGGACTCTCAAGAGTCTTCTCCAACACCACAGTTCAAAAGCATTAATTCTTCTGCACTCAGCCTTCTTCACAGTCCAACTCTCATATCCATACATGACCACTGGAAAAACCATAGCCTTGACTAGATGGACCTTAGTCGGCAAAGTAATGTCTCTGCTTTTGAATATACTGTCTAGGTTGGTCATAACTTTCCTTCCAAGGAGTAAGCATCTTTTAATTTCATGGCTGCAGTCACCATCTGCAGTGATTTTGGAGCCCCAAAAAATAAAGTCTGACACTGTTTCCTCGTCCATTTCCCATGAAGTGATGGGACCGCATGCCATGATCTTCGTTTTCTGAATGTTGAGCTTTAAGCCAACTTTTTCACTCTCCTGTTTCACTTTCATCAAGAGGCTTTTTAGTTCCTCTTCACTTTCTGCCATAAGGGTGGTGTCGTCTGCATATCTGAGGTTACTGATATTTCTCCCAGCAATCTTGATTCCAGCTTGTGTTTCTTCCAGTCCAGCGTTTCTCATGATGTACTCTGCATAGAAGTTAAATAAGCAAGGTGACAATATACAGCCTTGACGTACTCCTTTTCCTGTTTGGAACCAATCTGTTGTTCCATGTCCAGTTCTAACTTGTCCTTGACCTGCATACAGGTTTCTCAAGAGACAGGTCAGGTGGTCTGTTATTCCCATCTCTTTCAGAATTTTCCACAGTTTATTGTGATCCACACAGTCAAAGGCTTTGGCATAGTCAATAAAGCAGAAAATAGATGTTTTTCTGGAACTCTCTTGCTTTTTCCATGATCCAGTGGATATTGGCAATTTGATCTCTGGTTCCTGTGCCTTTTCTTTCTTTCTTTCTTTTTTTTTTTCCTGTGCCTTTTCTAAAACCAGCTTGAACATCTGGAAGTTCACGGTTCACGTATTGCTGAAGCCTGGCTTGAGAATATTGAGCATTACTTTACTAGCATCTGAGATGTGTGCAATGGTGCAGTAGTTTGAGCATTCTTTGGCATTGCCTTTCTTTGGGATTGGAATGAAAACTGACCTTTTCCAGTCCTGTGGCCACTGCTGAGTTTTCCAAATTTGCTGGCATATTGAGTGCAGCACTTTCACTGCATCATCTTACAGGATTTGAAACAACTCAACTGGAATTCCATCACCTTCACTAGCTTTGTTCATAGTGATGTTTTCTAAGGCCCGCTTGACTTCACATTCCAGGATGTCTGGCTCTAGGTGAGTGATCACATGTTATCATCATTTAAATGAAGAAGAAACCAAGGACCACAGACATGATTTTGCACTCGAGATCCTTGTGAAAATGGAGTTTGAACCCAGATTTCTCCTACACTAAGAACCTTTCCACCATCACCATGGCTGCTAGAGGCTTCCTTTGGGACAAAATACCCTGAGGTATCCTAGGGCTCGGTTATAAATGCAGCTGGATGAAAAAGAAAAAGGAATTCAAGTAGTGAGCGAAAACATGTGCCTATTTAGCAACTTAGGTCACTTTGCTGCCCAATGTGACCCTCACCTGAACCCAGGAGGACAGGGATGGGCCATGTCCCCAGGACAGGCTTGCAGGCAGAAGTGGGCACCTCCCCCGCTAGTGATGCTGCTGCAGCTGCCTGCCCGCTGTGTGCATCTCCTCCCACCTCAGGAGTGGACAGGTGTGAGCCAGGATTCCTTTCTCCCCTGGAGCCTTTCTGCCCGTCGTCTGCCCTGCAGCCTGCTGACTCCTTGCAGTCCCTGCCCGTATTTTGGAATTAAGTCATCTTTTGGTATCTGTCTTAGGACCTCCCTGATGGCTCAGGTGGTAAAGCATCTGCCTACAATGCAGGAGACCTGGGTTTGAACCCTGGGTTGAGAAGATCCCCTGGAGAAGGAAATAGCAGCCCACTCCAGTACTCTTGCCCGGAAAACCCCAGGGACAGAGGAGCCTCGTAGGCTACAGACCATGAGGTGCAAAGAGTCGGACACAACTGAGTGACTTCACTTTCTTTCTTTCTTTCTTTGGTATCTGTCTTATTTATAAGTGTCAGTTCCCCCAGTCCGTTCTACCACAGCCTCTGCCTTTTCCTCCCCCTCTCAGAGCACACAGAAATGCTCTGCAGCTGGCTGGGTCTCAGCCTCTGGTGCTCACTCAGGCTTCCCACTGCTCCCAGTCTTCCCTACAGTAGGGTTCACCTGGGGCTCAGGTTAAATACTTGGTTTACCAGGCCTCTCCCCAGAAAATCCCAGTTCAGGATTGAAGTTGAGGAATTTGAACGTTTAACAGGAGCTCCTGGTTACTTGTCTTTAGAGAATTTGAGGACTCCATGCCCAGGGCTGGCTTGTGTTCCTTCCTCACAAAATCTCCATGGTTCTGTCCCAGACCAGGATGCATTTCATGCCTTGACAATGCTGACAGCTCTTGTTTGTTGATATCTAATCATCAGAGGTCTCTAGCTTTTCTGCCCAGGCATGATACATTTCTTGGGAGTAAGCATCAAGTTTTTTCCTACAAGGAGTCTCTCAATAAATGCTTGGTTAAATTTTTACTCTTTTCCTTTCATTATATTCATTTTGGATGAACATTGGAATTGTTTTACTTAAGCACCATCAAAAGGGATGAATGGAGAAAGTAGCATCAACATATATACACTATCATGTGTAAAATATTAACAGATAGCTGGTGAGAAGTTGCTGTGTATAGGGAGCTCAGCCTGGCGCTCTGTGATGACCTATAGGGGATGGGATGTGGGGAGGGGAAGGAGGCTTCAGAGGAAGGGGACATACGTATAATTAAGGCTGATTCGAGTTGTTGTATGGCAGAAACCAACACAACATCATTGTAAAGCAATTTTCCTCCAATTAAAAAATAACATCTATTGAATTTGTTACCAAAACAAAAACAAGGCAATGATGGGGGCTTCTCTGTGGCTCAGTGGTAAAGAATCTGCCTGCCAATCCAGAAGACGCCAGTTTGATCCCTGGTCCGGGAGATCCACCTGTTGCCGAGCAACTAAGCCGGGGTACCACAGCTACTGAGCTTGCGCTCTAGAGCCCATGCTCCACTGTAACGTAAGGGAAGCCACTGTAATGAGAAGCCCCAACACTGCAACTAGAAGTAGCCCCTGCTCGCTACAGCTAGAGAAAAGCCGACATGCAGCAACAAAGTCCCAGCACAGCCATAAATAAATAAAACTTAAAAAGTCAATGAGGGAAGAGACTTAGGAATATGCTAGATGAAAGAGCTGCATTTGTTTGCAGTTAACCATGTCTTATATACTCGAGGTTTGATTGAGTGAGGCTACACGAAAACATCTCTGCTGTCTGAGATAGTTTGCTGCTGGCAGTTGGACAGAGCAGGACTGGGTTTCTTCTCTGAAGAGTGATTCCAATTCCTGGCTCCACCATGGGTGACCTTAGGTGAGATGTGTCAGCAAACCCAGCCTCAGTTTCCTCATTGTAAAAAGAAGGTTAAATCCCTGACTCATGGAGTGATGGTGAAGTTAAATGAGATATCACATGTGGAATTATTTTGCAAACTGTAAAGTGCTCTGCTGACAGTAACAGTTGCTATGAGTCATCTTTACACTTCGTTTTTTCAGCTCACCTGATTTTTTCTCCATTGCCTCACAGCTTTCCTACCTGAGGCATATAACCGGCATTTAAATGCCATACTCAGGAGTCCAGAAAATCTACTTCCCAGCAATAACTATAAAACATCCACTTCTAATTGAGAGAGACAATGGGGAAGGGTGACTCAGAGGCAGCTCTGGGAGTGGCCAGCTCAGACAGGAGGTTTTGAGAGCCTCTTAAGGTCTTAAAAATGTCTTCTTGCATGGGTGTGCCAAGGGAACAGACCCATTGTATGCTTTCTTTGTCCAGGGAGAAATTTGTAACCAGACTATGATTGGATAGATTTAACATCACTGAAATTGGACAAAATTTGAAAATCCTAATACTTAAAAAGTCTGAATAAGAGCAGTAATAATAATAAAAAAATGATAAAGGTGTTATGGCAAACAGTACTGCTGTCCCATAAGTGAATTCTTAGAAAATCAGATTTTCTGAATTTGATAAGAATATATGACAGGAGGCAGTTTTCAGAGTTCTGTAAGCTTTGGTAGGGATGGGCTAGTACATGTGGGAAGAAAGCAACAGATTTAAAAAATCTGTACAGACACCAGTAGAAATCAACTTGCAACTTGTTGCAATGTACCCACATCGTTAGAGATTTTGCCCTTAACATATCTCTTTTAAATCTGACTCCAGGAAATAGATTTGGAACCTGATCAATCCCATCCTCGACTCTGCCATCCTACTCTGGGAATCATAAACATAAGATTATTACGGCGCATTTCCTGCATGTGCCTTCCATGTGGCTCCAGTCTCAACCTCACAGATGCAGCAAGTAAACACTCTCCAAGAGTGGTTCTGAGGTGTTGCCCAGATGGTTTGCTGCTGAGCGGGGAGGGGCCGGGGAGGCGGAGCCCAGGCACTGTCTGCCCCGGGGAGGGAACCACCTTCTCCGGATGGCAGAAGAATCATCCTTCCTTCACTGCTTTTCGTGTTTGGTTGGCATGAGGGAGCTTGAGAATGTTTTCCTTTCTTTCTTTTTGAAAACAATCCATTTCAATCTATCCCATTCCTGGAAAAACCACAATCCCCCCAGCAGTCTCCCAGGCCTTCAGTTTTGAAAAACATGCATCTCCCCTGCCACCCCTTGCTTCCGTGGATCTGTTTGGAGCAGCAATTAATTTCATGTAAATGAGTTTGAGACTTTCTTGAATGTGTTAGGACTCCAGACTCCTGTGGTTTGACACCACTTAAATACACAAATTGTTAACTTCAAAAGGTTTCCACAATTTCTCCCCCTCTCCCAAATCTCATATGAAACTCATTTCCCAAGGAACTGACCAAGGAACCCTAACCTCTTGCTTCAATTGCTTTAAGGCTTTCAGTATTTTTTCTTGGCCTGTTACTCTTGATATTAGAAGGTGAGCTGAACTTCAAAGGGCAGCAAGCCAGATGTCTTCTTTCCCCATAAGTGGCTGACTTCCTCTTATTCGTTTGCACTTGGTGTGCCTGAATTCAGGTGGGTGTCCATTTCCCTTGGGCCTCCCCCTGTCCCTGGTTCTGCACCTTGATGCTGGGTACAGGACTGTAGCTCATGCTGTTTGCTGGTCCTGACACTGCAGAGATCTGATAAAGTTCCTTGATTATCTGTACTGCGCTGGGGTGAGTGTGTGCCTGTGTGTGTATTCTCCAGCAGACAATGGGTCAGCGCAGTCCCATTCAGCAGCCACGATTCACATGTAACCACCTGATTCACGTTGATTCCTATCAAACACTTGAAATGTGATTTCTGCATTTAGATATTCTTTAGTAAAATACACACTGATATCAAAGACTTTGAAAAGTAGAATATTAAATAGCTCAATACATTTTTACATTGATTCATGTTGAAGTGATAATATTCTGAAGGCATTAGGTTAAATGAAATATATTACCAATATTAATTTTATCACTTTCTTTTTACTTTTTTAAGAGTGGCTGCTAGAAAATGTAAATGATGTATGTCATTTACTCTGTGCATCTTCATGGTCCCACATTAAGATCTCTCAAGGGGCGCCTCTGCCCTGGCCAGGCTGACCTGCTGTGTGTACTGTCCCCATGGACAGAATCGAGTGGTGTGCCCACCAGTGTGGGGCTGCAAGGGGGCTGCTGCTGCCTCAGACCCAGTTGGTGGCCCACAGTACACTGTAGGTATATTTGTCCTGGACAGTATCCAGTCACTTCCCACAAGTCTGGGCTGGATCACTTCTCTTTGACCTTGACATGTTTAGGATATTGCTTAATGAGAAAGGACTTTAAAGATTATATAGTCTAATCTTTTCATTTTACAAACAGGGCATGAAGGCCCAGCTGTACAGTGCTGGAGGGGGTGATTGTGAGCTTAGATTTTGGCAGAGGGGGTTTCAAGTTCAAATTCTAGCTCTGCCATTTCTTAGCTGGGAGAACTGGGTAGGTTCATTGAAAGTTTCTGGGTTCAGTTTAGACTTCCTCTACTAAATGAGAATCATCATATTTCTTGCACTGTATTATTGTCAGAATGAAATAAGAATATATATGTAAACACTGTGGACTGAATATGTGTGTCCATCCAAAGTCATATGTTAAATCCTGATCCCAAAGGATATGGGCCCTGGGGAGATGAGTTGGGCTTCTGCTCATAAATGGGATTAATGCTTTTATGAAAGAGACCCCAAGGTGCTCCGTCATCCCTTCTGCCTTGTGAGGGTGCAGTGGAATGACAGCTGTCTATGCACCAGACACCGATTCTGCTGACGCTTTGATCTTGGGCTTCCCAGCCTCCAGAAATGTGAGAAATATTATAAATATCTGTTGTTTATAAGCCAGCCAGCCTATGGAGCTCTCTTAAAGCAGCTTGAACAGACCAAGACAATAAATAACTCAGCCTGTGATCTGGCAGAAAGTGAGAACATGGTGATTAATAATTACTGTTATTTAGATAACTCTTGAAAGATCCTACAGCTAATTAGTGGCTGAGCTTGGGTTTAGAGCCCAGATTTGGACTTCCTGCACCAATGTCCTTGTTGGGTTGGAGGCCCCAGGACTCAGAAATCAGTTGCCCATAGATCTGCCAAGTGCTCCTGCAGCCACCTGGCCTGCCGCCAGCACAGTCCTTGTGTCCTGCCCTGGCTGTTTGCTTGAGCGTGTTGTCCTGGGCATTCGTGATCATAGCCCTTTCAGTCTTTTAAGAGTGTGCTGAGCACCTATCCTGTATCAGGCCTCTTTCTAGACTCTTGGGGTTCATCAGGGAATACAAACAAAGGTCTGGCCTTTAGGGAACTGATTTTCTAGCTGGGGAGATGGATACTGTGTTGGAAGGTCATACAGGATTCAGTTTAGGCACATCCAGATCCGAACACTGACCTCGCCTGGCTGGAGCAGCCGAGGCAGCAGCTGGCTCTGTGCCTACAGTTCTGGAGCTGCTGGTGCTCCCTCCACCACAGCCACTCCTCCTGGCGAGGGGCCACCATGAACGCTGCCCCTTGTGCGGCTGTAGGCGGGCCCCGTACCTCCTCAGCTGGTGCCTGTGCTGCCTTTCTCGGTTCCCACCTCCCGTCCTGCGGCTTCCCTATTGCCCCTAAGTTAGGGGACCTCCAGTGTGCTAACCTGCATTTTCATCACCTGGAAATGTGAGAGAGTTAACATCTATGTGACAGACTTTTCCCAACGGGAGACAGATGCTGAAGGACACATTCTTTTCTCCTTCCCTGGGCGTGTTGTTTGGGGTCGCATTAGCTTTGTTCAGCCTCTCTGCAGACATTCTGTGAGCCGAGTCATCGGTGCTTGCAGCCCTCTGATCATTGGGAAACATACTCCCTTAGGTCTTCTCTCCTCACTTCTCTGCTTCACTCCCCTTTTGCCTCATTTCTGCTTTCCTGGAATTGTGTTCCTTCCAGCTCTGTTCTCTAGGAACTGGGCCAAGGCAGTAGGTGATAAGTGCTGCGGAAAAAGAAAATTTAAGGTAGGGCAAGAAGGGGGATCAGGCATGCTGTTGAGGGGTTGCAATTTTCAACAGAAGTGTCAGTTTAAGCCTTGCTGGAAAGGAGATATTTGAGCAAAGACTTGCGAAGGGTGAGGACGTTAGCCAGTGTGGGGAAAGGGCATTCTGGGTAGAGAGGAGGGAACAGCTGGTGCAAGGGCCCTCAGGCAGAGGTGGCAGTATGCTCACGAGAGCAATGAGGCCCCGCTGGCTTTGGAATGGCAGGAGATGAGGTTGGAGCGTCGAGGGGTAGGAAGGGGGTCGTTTTAGATCTTGTAGGCTGTTGTAATGACTTGAGCTTCTACTCCAAGTGAAACAGGAGCCTGTGCTGAATTTTGAGCAGCAGCTTAACATGGTATCTGGCAAGTACCTGGTGCACAACACAAAGCTTGGCACATGAGAGGCATTCCCTCAGTGTTTATGGGTTTGAAATAAGACATGCAGTTGTTTGTGCATTGACCGGGCTCTGAAACTACACCCGGTGGAATACCCCCTGCCCTGGAGAGAGCTAGAGCTGGACTTGCATATTTCTAACAAGACATGAAAACAGATGGAAACAAAATGCCAGCTTTAATCCAAAAGGCATGTGGAGGAAAGATCAAATGGGAGAAGAGGATGAATGTGTTTTCAGCGGAATTCTGTGCTTCCTCCAGAGCCAGATTTGTGAGAAGTCGGCCGAACCAACCTGATGCCTCATGGCAGAAAGTGGGTTATGACTGGAGCCCTGGAGTTGAGAAAATTGCATCCATCTTCCTCAGTACAGCCACGAGGGACCAGATCTCCATTAAGAGCCAGGCAGGTCCTGTGAGGTTAGTTTGGCAAACTAAGCTCACAATGTTTGCCATCGTTGATGCTGTGAAATCCCTTTGGCAGGATCTCTTCAGGTTTGAGTTCTGTGGATCAAACACTTTTTAGGTCCTGGGTGAATATGATAGCTGACTCTTTTCCAGATTTTGAGGGCCACACCTGATGCAAAGAGCTGACTCATTTGAAAAGACCCTGATGATGGGAAAGATTGAGGGGAGGAGGAAAAGGGGACGACAGAGGATGAGATGGTTGGATGGCATCACTGGCTCAATGGACATGGGTTTGGGTAGACTCCAGGAGATAGTGATGGACAGGGAGGCCTGGCGAGCTGTGGTTCATGGGGTCTTAAAGAGTCAGACACGACGAGCAACTGAACTGAACGAAGGGCATTCCTTAGTGTCAGGAAAAAGAGCTTTTGACATGAATCCTTATTTTCCCTAGGCTTTTCTTCTTTTCCTTTATCCCCAACTTGAGGATATTGAATGTCAGTAGGGGAGGTGGAATCTGGGGTGGTGGCTGGGAAGTTGGAGCCCTTAGAGCACCGATAAGGCAAGAGGTCAGTGAAAGCATCCTAAACATTCTCTCCAAGAAGGAGAAGTCACTGCTTTCAAGGAGCAGAAAAGAGGAGAAATGTAACAACATGAATCCTTTTATTCTAGGAGCAATGAGTGAGGGTGTCGGGGAAAAGAAGGATTTCGTGGGTTTAGAGTCTGAATTTGACGTGATATTGATGATATGTTTTTAAGAAATTGAAGACTTGTGCCTGGTTCAGGGAAAATGGTTGGGCTATTTGTGAAGAATTTTTTAAGTCAATCTTCCCAATTATCTAATTCCGATGCACATCTACCCCTCAGTTATGCTTCAAGGAGAAAAGACAAAGCCTGAGGGTTCTCAGGTATTTTCCAAGCAAGACCACATAAATCTTTGGAAACTAGAAAAGATCATTTAGTACCCGACAAAGGAAGAGACTGAGAATTAGAAAGGTAAAGAAAACAGTGGAAACAGTGACAAATCTTATTTTTTCTGGCTCCAAAATCACTGTGGATGGTGACTGCACTATGAAATTAAAAGATGCTTGCTGCTTGGAAGGAAATCTATACGGCAAACCTATATGGCATACTAAAAAATCAGAGACATCATTTTGCTGACAAAGGTCCCTATAGTCAAAGCTACGGTTTTTCCAGTAGTCATATAAAAATGTGAGAGTTGAACCATAAAGAAGGCTGAGTGCCGAAATTGTTTTGATGCTTTCAAACTGTGGTGCTGGAGAAAACTACTGAGAGTCCCTTGAACAGCAAGGAGATAAAACCAGTCCATCCTAAAGGAAATCAACCCTGAATATACATTGGAAGGACTGATGCTGAAACTGAAGCTTCAGTACTTTGGCCACCTGATGGAAAGAGCCGACTCATTGGAAAAGACCCTGATGCTGGGAAAGATTGAAGGCAGGAGGAGAAGGGGGCAACAGAAGATGAAATGGTTGGATGACATCACCTACTCAATGGACATGAGTTTGAGCAGACTCTGGGAAATAGTGAAGGACAGGGAAGCTGTGCTGAGTCCATAGGGTCTGCAGACATGCCTTAGCGACTAAAGAACAGCAACAGCAACAAAGAAAGCACTGTGCCTCTGTAGGAGACCCGAGAACCTTCTAAACTGGCGCAGCCAGTTGGACAATAGCAAGTCTCAAAACTGCTTAGGAGTTTCTACCCATTTCCCACGTGGGCAGCTGAGGCCACAGGGAGGTTTGGCTGCTCATGAGCATTGCCCCAATGTTATTTGTTTTATTTTTTAGTAGCCAAAGAGTATGTTATAACCAAACTGTGTATAACTTTGTTTTATTATTGTTTTTTAAATACCATGATATGGTTTATAGAAATATGAGAAGCAGTATTTCAAAATTTAATTAATATAAAAGCAATGCAAAACCCCATCACCACATCCTTACTTACAGGGAAAGAGGTGGTATAGTCCATTACCCAACAACGTATTGCTAGCCAGGGAAGCACCCATAAAATCCAGGAAACATAGAAAATGGTCCTTTTCCTCAGTTTTGGCCCTATATCTCACCCCATACAGAACCCACAAGAGGGTAGGTTTGGAGGAGGCTCCCTGTGCTAGTTGACCCATCCCAGCTCTTCGTTTATCGCGAAACCCCCTTATTCTAAGCCAGGGAAAGTAAACTGGACTTGACAAACCAAACCCAGCCCACTGCTTGTTTTTGTATGTGAGCTTAAAATGGTTTTTACACTTTTAACTGGTTGAAAGAAATCAGAAATATTTGTGATATGTGAACATTTTATGACATTCTAATCTCAGTGTCCATAAATGAAATTTTACTGATAGCTAGCTCTGTCTATGATCGCTTTCATGCTAAATGGCAGAGATGAGCAGTTGAGACAGAGCAGGGATGTCCCAGAAAGCCTACGTATTTCCTCTCTGACCATTTACAGAGCAAGTTTGCTGCCTCCTGTTCTAACCCTGAGCACACCTGTGACATTCAGGTTGGCTGGCGAACCTCTCATCCCAGACACTGTCTTTCTCCCTTCCTCCCTTGTCTCCTAGGCCACTTGAACATTTCTTCTCCTTGATACGGCTGGTCCCTCAGTCACTTTCAGCTGCCATGGGGTCTGGATGGCAGGGATTGGGGATGGGGTGGAGAATGAGAAGGCTTGTTTGGTCACAACCTGGAGTCACTGCAAGACCACCAGGCCTTTTGTGCTATCAGGAGGGAATCTATATTTTCATCTCTGGATTATAGTCTAGAAGAATATCTGAATCTGTTTTCACCTTGGCTCCTTGTAGCCTCTCTTTATGCCTCATCTCAGAAAAGCAGGAATTTTGAGGAGAAAACAATCTATCCTGCCCACATGCTGTACCTATGATGGGGAGGAGAATTTACAATGTAGAGAGCATGCTAAAGATCATACATTCTTACTCTCAGCTGGTCTAGTTCTGTGACCACTCCCGATATGTCACTGCTTCTTTAGCTTTGTTCATTCCACTCCCTCACCCTGGAATCTGCTCCTCTTCTCCATCTGTCTTCCTTTTCTTTAAAGAAAAGATCACTGTCCCACTGTCTCACTGTCCCGGACTCCTTTTTCTCCTGAACCCCAAGAGGTGACTCCTAACTGCAAACACGCTGTCCCATTCACATCCTTCTTCTGCAAGAGCAGCTCTTCCTCTTGTCTGAAATGCTAAGCTGACAACCTTGACTCCTGTCTCCCTGGCTTTAGATCCTATGCTGCTCTCTGGATAAGATATATAAACCTTGCTATGAGCTGATTCCCATCTCTGCCTCTCATCTCATCCCTTGCTTCAAATTCCCTGCTCAGGCTGGTTCTCTAATACATGGTTCTTTATATTTTCTTCTCTGCTGGGATATTTTACTACCCCCAACCCAGGCCTTTTACCTAACTGTGCTCACACGTGCTCAGTTGCTCAGTCATGTCTGACCCTTTGCGACCCCCATGGACTGTAGCCAGGCTACAGTCTGTCCACAGGGTCAGACTCCTCTGTCCATGGAATTTTTCTGGCAAGGAAACTGAGGCACAGAGAAGTTAAATAGTACTCCTTAGATCATACAGCTGTGTTGTGTGTGCTTAATCACTCAGTCGTGTCCGACTCTTTGTGATTCCATGGACTGTAGCCCGCCAGGTTCTTCTCTGTCTAGGGAATTCTGCAGACAAGAATACTGGAATGGGTGGCCATGCCCTCCTCCAGGGGTTCTTCCCAACCCAGGGATCTAACCCAGGTCTCTGGCATTGCAGGCAGATTCTTTACCATCTGAGCCACCAGGGAAACCCAAGAATACTGAGTGGGTCAGTTCAGTTGTTCAGTTGTGTCCTATTCTTTGTGACCCTGTGGACTGCAGCATGTCAGGTTTCCGTGTCCATCACCAACTCTGAGAGCTTACTCAAACTCATGTCCATTGAGTCGGTGATGTCATCCAACTATCTCATCTTCTGTCATCCCCTTCTCCTCCTGCCTTCAATCTTTCCCAGCATCAGGATCTTTTCCAATGAGTCAGTTCTTCACATCAGGTGGCCAAAGTATTGGAGCTTTAGTTCAGCATCAGTCCTTCCAATGAATTTTCAGGGTTGATTTCCTTTAGGATTGACTAGTTAGATTTCCTTGCAGTCCAAGGGACTGTCAAGAGTCTTCTCCCACACCACAGTTCAAAACCATCAATTCTTCGGTGCTCAGCTTTCTTTATGGTCCAACTCTCACATCCATACATGACTACAGGAAAAACTGTGGTGGTGGTGGTTTAGTCGCTAAGTCATGTCCAACTCTTGTGATCCCATGGACTGTGCCCACCAGGCTTCTCTGTCCATGGGATTCTCCAGGCAAGAATACTGGAGTGGGTTGCCATTTCCTTCTCCAGGGGATCTTCCTGACCCAGGAATCAAATCTGGGTCTCCTGCATTGCGGACAGGTGATTTACCAACTGAGCTATGAGGGAAGCAGCTTTGACTATATGGACCTTTGTCAGTAAAGGAATATCTCTGCTTTTTAATATGCTGTCTAGATTTGTCATAGCTTTTCTTCCAAGGAGCAAGTGTCTTTTAATTTCATGGCTGCAGCCACCATCTGCAGAGATTATGGAGCTCAAGAAAATAAAGTCTCTCACTGTTTCCCCATCAATTTGCCATGAAGTGATGGGACCAGATGCCATGATCTTTATTTTTTGAATGTTGAGTTTTAAGCCAGCTTTTTCACTCTCCTCTTTTACCTTCATGTAGGGACTCTTTAATTTTTCTTCACTTTTTGCCATAAGGATGATGTCACATGCATGTCTGAGGTTATTGATATTTCTCCTGGCAATCTTGATTCAACTTGTGCTTCATCCAGTCCAGCATTTTGCATGGTGTACTCTGCACATAGGTTAAATAAACAAGGTGATGATAAACAGCCTTGATGTACTCCTTTCCCAATTTGGAACCAGTCCATTGTTCCATGTCCAGTTCTAACTGTTGCTTCTTGACCTGCATACAGATTTCTCAGGAGGTAGGTAAGGTAGTCTGATATTCTCATCTCCTCAAGAATTTTCCACAGTTTGTTGTAATCCACACAGTCAAAGGCTTTAGCGTAGTCAATGAAGCAGAAGTAGATGTGTTTCTGGAACTCTCTTGCTTTTTCCATGATCCAGCGGATGTTGGCAATTTGATCTCTGGTTCCTCTGCCTTTTCTGAATCCAGCTTGAACATCTGGAAGTTCATGGTTCACATACTGTTGAAGCCTGGCTTGGAGAATTTTGAGCATTACTTTGCTAGAGTGTGAGATGAGTGCAATTGTGTGGTAGTTTGAGCATTCTTTGGCATTGCCTTTCTTTGGGATTGGAATGAAAACGGACCTTTTCCAGTCCTGTGGCCACTGCTGAGTTTTCCAAATTTACTTGCATATTGAAGGAAGCATTTTAACAGCATCTTTCAGGATTTGAAATAGCTCATTTGGAATTCCATCATCTCCACTAGTTTTGTTTGTAGTGATGCTTCCTAAGGCCCACTTGACTTCACACTCCAGGATGTCTGGCTGTAGGTGAGTGATCACACCATCATGGATATTTGGGTCATTAAGATCTTTTTTGTATAGTTTGCTACTTCCCTGATAGCTCAAGTAGTAAAGAATCCGCCTGCAATGCAGGAGACCCTGGTTTGATTCCTAGGTTAGAAAGAAAGTATAGGCTACCCACTCCTATCTCTCCTAGCCCAAGTATTCTTGGGCTTCCCTTGTGGCTCAGCTGGTAAACAATATGCCTGCAATGTGGGAGATCTGGATTATATCCTTGGGTTGGGAAAACCCTCTGGAGAAGGGAACAGCTACCCACTCCAGTATTCTGGCCTGCAGAATTCCATGGCCATGGAGTCACAAAGAGTTGGACATGACTCAGGAACTTTCACTTTCACTTTCAGTGGGAATTCCATCACCCACACTAGCTTTGATGTCACACCATTGTGGTATTCTGAGTCATGAAGATCCTTTTTTGTATAGTTCTTCTGGGTATTCTTGCCACCACTTCTTAATATCTTCTGCTTCTGTTAGGTCCATACCATTTCTGTCTTTTATTGTTCCCATCTTTGCATAAAATATTCCCTTGGTATCCCTAATTTTCTTGAAGAGATCTCTAGTCTTTCCCATTCTATTGTTTTCCTGTATTTCTTTGCATTGATCGCTGAGGAAGTGATCAGTTGAACACTTTCTTATCTCTCCTTGCTATTCCCTGGAGTAGATAGCCTATCTCTTCTCCAGGGGATCTTTCTGACCCAGGAACTGGGGTCTCCAACATTGTGGTCAGATTATTTATCAGCTGAGCTACCAGGGAAGCCCAGATCTTACAGCTAGTCATTGGAAAAACTGGGATTTGAATCCAAGTCTGTCTGGCTGCTAAAGCTTTGATATTTCCATATTATCTCTTTTTCCTAGCTATCACTTATATTTTAGCAACATCAACAGAACTATAGAGTAATAAGAAAAAGAAAGAAAGAGAAAAAGGGAAATTTTGGCCATACACTTGCTACACGAAAATAAAATCCAGCTGTTTAAATTATACTTGCCCATCATCTTGTCCTATACCTATCCTGTCCATATATATGTATCAAGTGCACACGAGTAGACATGCCATTTGTGTGCTGCTTTTTTTGTTTTTAACCTAACATTACAGTAAAAGCATTTTTCAGTGACTGGTTACCGTCTCCATAATTGTAATGCTAATGACTTGTACTTCATTTCTGATCTCAGTGACAAGAGTTTCCCAACTCCAGTGTCACCTTTGTCCCTTCCCTTTCTGCTCACTGCTCTATAAATGCCTCTGGCCTTTACTGGAGGCAGCTGTGAAGACTGTGCTGAACTTGGTGTCAGAAGAGTTGGACAGAGTCCCAGTCTGACAGTAAATAGTTGTGTGACCTTGAGCAAGTCAAATTTGTCCAATTCTCAGCTCCTCCCTTGGTTTGTGAGCACCTTTAGGGCAGGAACTGTTTTATTTCTCCTTCGTAGGCCTTGTGTCTGGCACAGATTATGAGATCAATACATATTTGATAAAGGCTTTCAACTTCCTCATCTATAAAACTGGATAATTAAGCCTATTCCATAAGGATATGGTAATTAAATAAAAGTTTTTACACACATATGATTGCATATATATGCACCCTACAGTTGTAAATCATTATGGAAATATAAGTTGACGTAACTATTTTAATTGCTAGGTTTATACAATTCACATAAAAGTCTAGTCAATTATATGGAAAAATAGTGAGCGTCCTGACTGGTGTTGCATCTTCTATCCAGATGTTTGGCATCCTGTAGGCTTAGTAGGCCAGAAACTTAAAACAATCACCATTCAGTGTTTACAGCTAATTGTTTTCCTTCTTCGTGATGTTCTCTGCTTTGACAACACACTGCATGTGTTTAACTTGCTGGGTACAGCGGCTTGCTCAGTCAGGACCTTTATAACTATACTTTGGTAGTCCCTGGGAACCTAAGAGGCTGACCTGACTGGGTGACTAAACAACAACGGGAAGGCCTAAGCAACAGCAACATCTATTCTGGGCTTCCCAGGTGGCACAGTGCTAAAGAATCTACCTACCAATGCAGGAGACTTGGGTTTGATCCCTGGGTTGGGAAGATCCCCTGGAGTAGGAAATGGCAACGCACTCCAGTGTGCTTGCCTGAATCCCACGGACAGAGCAGCCTGGTGGGCTACAGTCCATGGGGTAGCAAAGAGTCGGATACAACTGAGTGACTGAACATGCATGGTATGATTAAAATGAAGGACTTGGAATGTTAATTATTCAGATATAAGGGACAGAGTTTGTAAGAACTCATTCTATTGATAGTCCTGTAGTCTTTTGCCTGGGGGCAGAAGCTGCTTGGGTGGGTCAGTCTTATCCTTGAGGAAACAGAACAGATTGTAGGAACAGTTTTCCATTCTTTACCTTACAGAAACAAAAAAAACAGTGCAGAGAATTGTGAAGTAATTCCTGTTCAGCTATTTTCATGATAATCCCCTTTTCACCACAGAGTCCTAAGAGTCATACTTTTATATCATTTACACCATATTAGCATTGTAATTCTCAATCTTAACAAGGATTAAGTTGTTTTCTAGGTTAATGGTCTCAAGAAAACTGAAAACATGTTGGCTACACAGAACACTGGGAAAAAAATAAAATGAAAATTAAAAATGACCCTGCTACTGCTAAGTCACTTTAGTCATGTCTGACTCTGTGCGACACCATAGATGGCAGCCCAGCAGGCTCCCCGTCCCTGGGATTCTCCAGGCAAGAGTACTGGAGTAGGGTGCCATTGCCTTCTCCTAAAATGACCCTGTATCTAGCTAAATTTAAAGATCAAAGAACAAACAGATATAAAGCAGTTATTTTAAGGCACTTCTGCTTAAGTGGTAAAGTGGACTTAAGTTGTACAGTTAAAAATATTTTCTAGTGTCTTAGAAAATAAAACCAAATGTAAAATTACCAAGCATACTATTTTTTATAGAAAGTTGTTTTGGTGTGCAATATAAAAATATTGTTTAATCTTGTTAATGTAGTTTAAAATAAGTTAAAAAGGAATATATTTCTAGTAGGGCTTCCCAAGTGGTGCTAGTGGTAAAGAACCTACCTGCTAATGCAGGAGACATAAGGGAACTGGATTCGATCACTGGATTGCAAAGGTCCCCTGGAGGAGGGCATGGCAACCCAGTCCAGTATTCTTGCTTGGAGAATTCCATGAAAAGAGCAGCCTAGCGGGCTATAATCCATTGGGTCACAAAAAGTTGGACATGATTGGAAGTGACAGCACTCACGCATGTTTCTAGTAATGATAAAGTAGCTTGTATTGTGTTAATCCCACTTAAAGATAACAATGATACACTCTGAATTAAAACGTTAAAATCAACCATTTAAAGGCTCTGATGAGGGACCAAAAGATATGTGAACTGAAGGGATATCATGTCATGAAAGAGGGCAACTGAATGAGATTTTTATACCCAATCATTCTTCCTGCATGGTGCAGGATGGCTGGACTGCATGCAGAAAGGTCCAGTATTACAGCCATAGAGTGCCAGAGGACAGAGTTTGAGGTTGCCAAAATTGTTGCAAATGTAGAGAGGAAATCCTGGAAAGGAGAAAGCTGCAGAAGGGGAAGCCCAAATTCTGTATATAAGTTTTAACCACTTTGTGGCTTATTACTAATTTCTGCAACTGGAGGGGATACTCCAGGGAATCAGGTAGAAATCAACTGCTGGAAGACTAAACAAACTAAATGGATATTTCAGCTGTTGCCCTAGTTGTCTGTATCCTAGAAAAACAATTAATCCCTTTCTGAGGAAAATAATGTCCTCAGAGGCTCTGAAGTATACAATATACAATAATTATACAATAGAAAAGCACTCCATATGCCAAGAAATGGGAAAATGTAACTCATAATCAAGATGAAAAATCAGCCAATAGGAACCAACTGTGAGATGACTCAGATGTTAAAATTATCAATAAGAATTTTAAATAGAAGTTATAAATATATACAGTGACTTAGAGGAATATATGATTATAAAGAGTGAGAAGATGAGAAATCTCAACAAAGAAATGTAAATTATGTAAAAGAACCAACTGGAAATCCTGGAACTGAAAAATTCCATATGTGGAATAAAAAATTCAATGGATAAGCTTAACAGAAGATTTGGAATGATAGAAGAAAGGATCATTACATTGAACTTAGATTAACATAAACTTTCCAATCTAGAGAACAGAAAAAAAAAAAAAGATTAAAGAAAATTGAATAGAACCTCAGTGATCTGAGGAAAATGCCAAGTGATCCAACATATGTGTAGTTGGAGATCAGAAAGAGGAATGAGAAAGAGTGAGACAGAAAAAAATTAAACAAGTAATCCCAAATTTGCTATATATATGCATTTAAAATCAAATTTGGGATTACTTGTTTTTAGTCATATATATAATATATATATATATATATACGTACACACACACACACACATGCAGATCTAA
The DNA here is from genome assembly GCA_006408695.1 of Aepyceros melampus. Classification (NCBI taxonomy): domain Eukaryota; kingdom Metazoa; phylum Chordata; class Mammalia; order Artiodactyla; family Bovidae; genus Aepyceros; species Aepyceros melampus. Next base: position 1,015,772 of record SJXQ01000361.1, read on the forward strand.
GAAGCATAATGATGAGTAAGCAAGATAAAACATGTCAAGAATAGTGGAAATAAAAGGTAATGGAGTAAAATCTTTAAAGTACTAAAATAATAATTAAAAAAAATCCTGTCAAGCCAGAATTCTATGCTCAGCAAAAGTATACTTCAAACATGAATGTAAAATGAATACTTTTTCAGATAAACAAAAACTGAGAGAAATCAATGTCAGCAAACATGACTACAGGAAATTCTAAAAGAAATTAGTCATACTAAAGGGAAAAGGTCCCAGATGGAAATTTAGATCTTCAGGAAAGAATGAAGAGACCTCAAATGGTAAATATGTAAGAAGTATAAAACATGCTATATTTTTCTTCTTTCACTTTCCTTGGAAGTTATCTAAGTTCCAGCTATGATGGATTAACAAGAACCAGACTTGGCTTCTCATGATAAATGCCCAGAAAACAGAACAAATATCTGAAACACTGTTTTCAACAATAGACTGCAGGCAAGGTGAGCTTTTGATACCTAAAGAAGAGAAATGTATGAGATGAAGCCTATGATAGACTGGCTTTCTCCTTGAAGACACACTGTAAATAAAGGTATAGGAAGGAGAATCTCAAGCAAAATATAGTAGTCTTGCTAGATGATGATATATAGTTCTAAGTTTAAGGAGGCTGAGGTGACTGGAACTTGTGGGCCAGAGTTTTTACAATGGAGGGAGCTAAATAGAAAAGCTGTCCAACAAAGCTGCCCAGCAACGGTGTCCAACAAAGGTCCATCTGGTTGGATGTGAGAGTTAGACCATAAAGAAAGCTGAGCACTGAAGAATTGATGCTTTTGAACTGTGGTGTTGGAGAAGACTCTTGAGAGTCCCTTGGACTGCAAGGAGCTCCAACCAGTCCATCCTAAAGGAAATCAGTCCTGAATATTCATTGGAAGGACTGATACTGAAGCTGAAACTCCAGTACTTTGGCCACCTGATGCGAAGAACTGATCATTGGAAAAGACCCTGATGCTAGGAAAGATTGAAGATGGGAGGAGAAGGGGATGACAGAGTATGAGATGGTTGGATTGCATCACTGACTCGACGGACATGAGTTTGAGTAAGCTCCGGAAGTTGGTGATGAACAGGGAAGCCTGGCATGCTACACAGTCCATGGGGTCACAAAGAGTCAGGCATGACTGAGCAACTGAACTGAACTGAAACAGAAAAGGAAATCCAAAAATCTGTGTGGGTGTCTCATTGAGTCTTCGCTGAATACTAAGCTGCACATGTGTAGAGTGAAGTTCCACCGGGATGGGCAAAGAAAGACTATGAAACTATAAGCCAAACAATTTCTAGGCCTCATATGGGGCTGGGAGGCAGTCGTGACCCAATCAGCCAGAAGAGCATCCTTATTAATCACCCAGGGTACAAAGAAGAGACTCCTGCAGGGTCACACCTTGTTAGTAAGGTGAAAATATTTGTAAAACATACTACTCTAGAGTGACACTAAGAGAGAGTTGAAAAACAAGTTCTGAAAAGATTACACTCTTCTGCAATTTAACTTCCTACAAAGGTAAAGCATAATACTATTTTTATAAAAGGCAACAAGTTGAAATACTCAGCAACATAAAATTTTCAACTTTTACAAGTATTTTTTCAGCTTCACTGAGGTATAATTCACCTATCAAAGTGTAATTATTTAAATTGTACAATGATTTGATACATGTATATATTGTAAAAGAATTTCTACCATCAATTTATACATTCATCACTTAATATATTGACTTTTTTCTTTAATGAAAACACTTGTTTTACTTTCTTTGCAAATTTTGATTATACAATACCATAATATCTCAAAGAGTTGGACACGACTGAGTGACTGAACTGAACTGAACCATAATATCGATTATAGTCACTATGTTCTACATCAGATTCTCAGACCTTACTCATTTTATTAACTGAAATTTTGTACCATTTTAGCAGCCTTCCCCTCTTTCTCCCATTCTCCAGCCCCTGGCAAATGCTATTCTTTCTCTGTAGACATGCAGACGTATTATTGTGCAGTATTTGTCTTCCTCTGTCTGGCTTAGTTCACATAACATAATGCCTTCCTCATTTATCCATGTTATCATGAATAGCAGGATTTCCTTTGTTCAAAGGCTTCATAACATTCCATTGCACACACATAACACACAGTTGACCCTCGAACAACACGACTTTGAACTGCATGAGTACACTTATATGCAGATTTTTTTTCAATAGTACATACTACGGTTCTGCAAGATCCAGGGTTGGTTGAATCTGCAGATGCAGAATCTCAGAATTGGAGTAACTGAGTATTTGGAGGGAAAATGACAAGTTATATGTCAATTATTGACTGTTGGAGGGTCAGTATCCCTAACCCCTTAGTTGTTCAAGAGTCAGCTATATATGTATTATACAGTTTCTTTATCCACTCATCTATTGAGGGACAATTTATATTGTTTTCATACCTTTTTGTTGTTGTTCAGTCTCTCAGTCATGTCTGCTCAGTCTTTGCAACCCCGTGGACTGCAGCATGCCAGGCTTCCCTGTCCTTCACCATCTATTATTATTATTTTTGGCCACGCCTTGTGACCTGTGGGATCTCAGTTCCCTGACCAGGGATTGAACCCGGGCCCTCAGCAGTGAAAGCACCAAGTCCTAACCACTGGACCACCAGGGAATGCCTATTGTGAATATGCTGCAGTAATCTTGCAGATATCTTTGCAAAAAAGTGATTTTGTTTCCTTTGTGTATATACCTAGAAATAGACTTGCTGGATCTTATGGTAGTTCTATTTTTAATTTCTTGAGGAACCTGCATAGTGTTTCCATAGTGGTTGTACCAGATTACATTTCTACCACAGTATACAAGGATTCCCTTTTCTCCACGCCCTCACTGATAATTGTTATATCTTTTTGATAATGGCCATCCTAACAGTTATAAGGTGATATATCATTGTGATTTTGATCTGTGTTTCCCTGGTGACTAATGATGTTGAACATCTTTTCATGTACCTGCCGGCCATTTGATGTCTTCTTTGGAAATGTATTTATTCGGGTCCTCACTCCATTATTCAATTGGGTTACTTATTTATTTATGCTATTGAGTTGTATGAGTTCCTTGTATATTTTGGGATATTAACCCCTTACTGAATATGTGGTTTGCAAATATTCTATCCCAGTCCTCAGGTGCCTTTTCATTTTGTCGATGGCTTTGCTGTGCCTTTTAGTTTCATGTTGATCCACTTGTTTGTTTTTGTTGTCAAATCCAAAAAATCCAAGACCAATGTTAAAGAGATTATGTCCTGTGTTTTCTTCTTTACAGGTTCAGGTTTTGCTTTCAACTATTTAATCCATTTTGAATTGGTTATTGTGTGTGGCATAAGATAAGGATCGTTTTAGTCTTTTCCATGCAGCTGTCCAGTTTTCTCAATATCAGATTTTGAAAAGACTGTTCTGCTGTATATTCTTGACTTCCTGTTGAAGATTAATTAACCATACATGCATGGCTCTATTTCTGGGATCACTATTCTGTTCAATGGATATCTGTATCTGTTTTCATACCCATATAATTCTGTTTTGATTACTGCAGCTTTGCAATATAGTTTGAAATCAGATAGTGTGATGCCTCCACCTTTGCTTTTCTTTCTCAAGACTGTTCTGTGCTTTGGAAATTTTTGTGGTTCCATATGAATTTGAGCATTTTTTCTGTATCTGTGAAACATGCCATTGGAATTTTTGTAGGGATTGCATTGGCTTTGGCTAGTATGGACATTTTAGCAATATAATTCTTTCAAGCCATGAATACAGAATATTTTCCTATTTATTTATATCTTCTTTAACTTCTATCATCAGTGTTTTATAGCTTTTAGTGTTTAAATCTTTTACCTTGTTGGTTAAAGTTATTCCTAAATGTTTTATTCTTTTAGATGCTATTATAAATTGGATTGTTTCCTTAATTTCTTTTTCTGATAGTTTATTATTACCGTATAGAAACAAAACTGACCTTTTTTTTGAAAAATACTTGGTATGTATGTAGTAACTTTTTATATGCTTTAAATATAACATTTTAAATTAGTCAATTATTCATTTATTTTTACAGTAATTCCTTGTTGGTTATCCATTCTAAATGTAGCAAGCAGTGTGTACAAGTCAGTCCCAAACTTCCAATCTATTCTTCTCTGCCACTATTCCCCCAGTAACCATACATTTATTCTCTAAGTCTGTGAGTCTGTTTCTATTTTGTTAATAAGTTCATTTGTATAATTTTTTTTAGATCCTGGATATAAGAGATATCATATAATATTTGTCTTTCTCTGTCTGACTTGCTTCACTTAGTATGATAATCTCCAGATCCATTCATGTGGCTGTAAATGGCATTATTTCATTCTTTTTAATGGCTGAGTAATATTCCATTGTATATATGTACCACAGCTTTATCCATTCATTTGTCAGTGGACATTTAGGTTGCTTCCTTGTCTTGGCTATTGTTAATAGTGCTGCAATGAACATTGGAGTACATGTATCCTTTCAGACTGTGTTTTTCTCCAGATATACACTCAGGAGTGGGACTGCTAGATGGTATGGTAGTTCTATTTTTAGTTTTGTAAGGAACCTCCATACTGTTCTCCATAGTGGCTGTATCCATTTACATTCCCACCAACAGTGTAGGAGGGTTCTCTTCTCTCCACATCCTCTGCAGCGTTTATTTTTTGTAGGTTTTTTGATAATAGCCATTCTGAGAGGTGTGAGGTGATATCTCGCTGTTGTTTTGATCTGCATTTCTCTGATAACTAGTGATGCTGAACATCTTCTCATGTGCCTCTTGGGCATCTGTATGTCTTCTTTGGAAAAATGTCTGTTTTGCCTTCTGCCCACTTTTTGATTGGGTTGTTTGTTTTTTGGATATTGAGCTGCTTGTAAATTTTGGAATCTAATCCCTTGTTGGTTTTATTGTTTGGAAATATTTTTTCCCATTTTGTGGGCACAACTGATTTTGTATATTAATTTTGTATCCTACAACTTTACTGAATTTATTAGGTTTTGGCTTTGTGGATACCATGATGACAGTCTTTTTGGTGGACTCTTCAGGTTTTCGATATGTCTTATTGTTGTATCTGCAAAGAGATAGTTTTAGTTCTTCCTTTCTGATCTGGATGCCCTATATTTCCTTAACTGGCTAAGACTTCCAGTACTATGTTGAATAATAATAAAAAAATGTGATAGGACTTGCTTGGTTGTTCAGTGGTTATGACTTCACGCTTCCAATGCAGGCAGCCCAGGTTTGATTCTTGGTCAGGGAACTAGATTCCACATACCATAATTAAGTGTTTGCTTTACGCAACTAAAGATCCCGTGTACTGCAACTAGGAGCCGGTATAGCCAAATAAATAAATTCTCCTTTTACCCAGTTTGCTGTGAATTTTTGTAATGAAAATACATTACATTTTGTCAAATAATTTTTCTGCATCTATTGCAATGATCCTATGATTTTTATCCTTCATTCTGTTAATGCGGTATATCACATATATTGATTTGCATGCATTGATCCATCCTTGAATCCCTGGAAGAAATCCCACTTGATTATAATGCATAATCCTCCTATTGTGCTTTTGAATTTAATCTGCTAATATTTTATTGCAGATTTTTGCATCTATGTCCATTAGGGATATTGCCTTTAATTTTCTTATCTTTAGCGTGTGCTTGTGTGCCAACTAAGGTCCGTCTAGTCAAGGCTATGGTTTTTCCTGTGGTTGTGTATGGATGTGAGAGTTGGACTGTGAAGAAGGCTGAGCACCGAAGAATTGATGTTTTTGAACTGTGGTGTTGGAGAAGACTCTTGAGAGTCCCTTGGACTGCAAGGAGATCCAACCAGTCCATTCTGAAGGAGATCAACCCTGGGATTTCTTTGGAAGGAATGATGCTAAAGCTGAAACTCCAGTACTTTGGCCACCTTATGCGAAGAGTTGACTCATTGGAAAAGACTCTGCTGCTGGGAGGGATTGGGGGCAGGAGGAGAAGGGGACGACAGAGGATGAGATGGCTGGATGGCATCACTGACTCAATGGACGTGAGTCTGAGTGAACTCTGGGAGTGGTGATGGACAGGGAGGCCTGGCGTGCTGCGATTCATGGGGTCGCAAAGAGTTGGACTCGATTGAGCAACTGAACGGAACTGAACTGTGTGTGCTCAGTCACTCAGTTGTCTCACTCTCTACAGCCCCGTGGACTGTAACCCATGAGGCTCCTTTGTCCATGGGATTTTCCAGGCAAGAATACTGGAGTGAGTTGCCATTTCATACTCCAGGGACTCTTCCTGACCCAGGGATTGGTAGGCTACAGCTCATAGGGTCTCAAAGAGTCAGACATGACTGAAGCGACCTAGCGTGCACACACATATACCAACAAATTAGGTAGCCTAGACTAAATGGATAAATTCACAGACTCATACACCCTATCAGTGCTGAATGGTGAAGAAACAGAAAGTCTGAACAGACCAATAGTGACAGCCTGCTCCAGTGTGGGATTTTCCAGACAAGGATACTGGAGTGGGTGGCCATGCCCTCCTCCATGCCCTCCTTCCTGACCCAGGGAGCGAACCTGTGTCTCTTATGTCTCCTGCAGTGCTGGGCAGGTTCTTTACCATTAGCACCACCTGGGAAGCCCCTTGTTACTGTATAATGTATCATAATAGCTTTCATGTCCTTAGTATTTCTGTGTTATCAGTTGTAAGGTCTCTTATTTCAATATTGATTTTATTTGATCGTCACTCTTTTTTTCTTAGTTTAGCTAAGGGTTTGTTGATTTTATCTTTTTTAAAAACCAGATTTTAGTTTCATTGACCTTTAAATTGTCTTTTTAGTCTCTGTTTCACCTATTTCACTTTGATCTTTGTTAGATCCTTCCTTCTACTGATTTTGAGCCTATTTTGTTCTTTTCTACTTCCTTGAAATGTAAGGATAGTTGTTTATATGAGTCTTTTTCTTTCTTTTTTATTGAAGTATAGTTGATTTACAGTGTTGTGGAGATCTTTTTTTTTTTTCTTAAAGTAGGCATTTATTGCTATAACCTGTCCTGTTGGAACTCATTTTGCCAGTCATAAGTTTCGGTATTTTGTGTTTCCGTTTTCATTTGTTTCAAAATATTTTTCATTTCTCTTTTGATTTCTTCCATGACCCATTGGTTGTTCATAGGATGTTGATTAATTTCCACATATTTTTGAATTTTCTGTTTTTCTTGCTATAATTGATTTCATAACATTGTGGTCAGAAAAGATGTTTCATATAATTTAAATTTTAAATTTATTAAGAACTTTTTGTGGCCTAACATATGCTCTCTCCTGGAGATAGTTTCATATTTGCTCAAGAAGAGTATGTATTGTGCTGCTGTTGATGCCTGTTTTGTGCATGTCTGTTGGGTCAGACTGGTCTAACGTGTAGTTTAAGTCCAGTTTCTTTATGAACTTTCTGTCTGGGTGATCTATCATTGTAAATGCAATATTGAAATCCTCCACTGTTATTGTGTTGCTGTCTCTCCCATTGGCTCATTAATGTCTGCTTCATATATTCACTTGCTATGATCTTTGGTGCATAATTACAACTGTTACAGCCTCTTGATAAATTGAGCTGTTTATCTTTTTATGTCTCTTGTTATAGTTTTTGGCTTAAAGTCTATTTTGTCTGATATGAATATGGCTACCTCTGCTTTCTTTTGGTTTCAATTTGCGTGGAATATGTTTTTCACTTTCAGTCTACATGTGTTCTTAAAGTTGAAGTGAGTTTCTTGTAGCAATGTGTAGTTAGTTGGGTGTTGTTTTTTATCCACTGAGCCATTCTGTATCTTTTGATTGGAAAACTTAATCCATAAATATTTAAAGTAATTATTCATACATATGGACTTAGTACTGCCATTTTGTTCATTGTTTCCTGACGTTTTCTAGTTCCTATTCTTTTTTTTTTCCTTTCTTCCTCTCATGCTATCTTCCTTTGTGTTTTGATGATACTCTATAGTGGTATGCTTGAATTCCTTTCCTTTTCTCTTTTGTTTATCTATTAGTTTTTGCTTTGTGGATACCATGAAGCTTACATAAAGCATCTTATAACTATCCATTTTAAGGTGATCAATAACTTCAAATGCATACAAAGCTCTACGTTTTTATATTCCCCCAGATTTACATTTTGAAATTACAGTTTACATTAATTTATATTGTACATACTTAGCAAATTATTTGGAGAAGGCAATGGCACCCCACTCCAGTACTCTTGCCTGGAAAATCCCATGGACGGAGGAGCCTGGTGGGCTGCAGTCCATGGGGTCACTGAGGGTCAGACATGACTGAGTGACTTCACTTTCACTTTTCACTTTCATGCACTGGAAAAGGAAATGGCAGCCCACTCCAGCGTTCTTGCCTGGAGAATCCCAGGGATGATGGAGGCTGGCAGGCTGCCGTCTATGGGGTCACACAGAGTCGGACACGACTGAAGCGACTTAGCAGTAGCAGCAGGGTCATACTAGAAACTAGTGGTGGTCAGCCTAGAATTCAATGATCCAAATAATCATGATGGTGTGATCACTCATCTAGAGCCAGACATCCTGGAATGTGAAGTCAAGTGGGACTTAGAAAGCATCACTACGAACAAAGCTAGTGGAGGTGATGGAATTCCAGTTGAGCTATTTCAGATCCTGAAAGATGATACTGTGAAAGTGCTGCATTCAATATGCCAGCAAATTTGGAAAACTCAGTAGTGGCCAAAGGAGTGAAAGGTCAGTTTTCATTCCAATCCCAAAGAAAGGCAATGCCAGAGAATGCTCAAACTACCGCACAATTGCACTCACCTCACATGCTAGTAATGTCCAAAATTCTCCAAGCCAGGCTTCAGCAATACGTGAACCGTGAACTTCCAGATGTTCAAGCTGGTTTTAGAAAAGTCAGAGGAACCAGAGATCAAATTGCCAACATTCGCTGGATCATGGAAAAAGCAAGAGAGTTCCAGAAAAACATCTATTTCTGCTTAATTGACTATGCCAAAGCCTTTGACTGTGTGGATCACAGTAAACTGTGGAAAATTATGAGAGAGATGGGAATACCAGACCACCTGACCTGCCTGTTGAGAAACCTGTATGCAGGTCAGGAAGCAACAGTTAGAACTGGACATGGAACAACAGACTGGTTCCAAATAGGAAAAGAAGTACATCAGGCTGTATATTGTCACCCTGCTCATTTAACTTCTATGCAGAGTACATCATGAGAAATGCTGGGCTGGAAGAAGCATAAGCTGGAATCAAGATTGCCGGGAGAAATATCAATAACCTCAGATATGCAGATGACACCACCCTTATGGCAGAGTGTGAAGAGGAACTAAAAAGCCTCTTGATGAAAGTGAAGGAGGAGAGTGAAAAAATTGGCTTAAAGCTCAACATTCAGAAAACAAAGATCATGGCATCTGGTCCCATGGGAAATAGATGGGGAAACAGTGGAAACAGTGTCAGAGTTTATTTTTTTGGGCTCCAAAATCACTGCAGATGGTGACTGCAGCCATGAAATTAAAAGACGCTTACTCCTTGAAAGGAAAGTTATGACCAACCTAGATAGCATATTGAAAAGCAGAGACATTACTTTGCCAACAGAGGTCCGTCTAGTCAAGGCTATGGTTTTTCCACTGGTCACATATGGCTGTGAGAGTTGGACTGTGAAGAAAGCTGAGTGCCAAAGAATTGGTGCTTTTGAACTGTGGTATTGGAGAAGACTCTTGAGAGTCCCTTGGACTGCAAGGAGATCCAACCAGTCCATTCCAGAGGAGATCAGTCCTGGGTGTTCTTTGGAAGGACTGATGCTAAAACTGAAACTCCAGTACTTTGGCCATCTGATGTGAAGAGTTGACTCATTGGAAAAGACTCATGCTGGGAGGGACTGGGGGCAGAGGAGAAGGGGATGACAGCGGATGAGATGGCTGGATGGTGTCACCAACTCAAAGGTTTTGAGTCTGAGTGAACTCCGGGAGTTGGTGATGGACAGGGAGGCCTGGCGAGCTGTGATTCATGTGGTCACAAAGAGTCGGACATGACTGAGCGACTGAACTGAACTGACTGAGATCTGAATATCTGTTTCTTTCTTCAGGTTAGGAAAATTTTCAGCTATCATTTCTTTTAATAAGCATCTGCCCATTTCTGTGTTTTCCTTTCTTTTCCACAGGACCCCTATAGTGCATATGTTGGTTCTCTTGGTGTCCCATACATCCCTTAACTAATCTTCACTCTTTTTCATTCTTTTTTCCTTTTGCTCCTCTGGTGAAATGTATTCCACTGCCCTGTCTGAGTTTGCTGATCTTTTTGTTCCTGCTTGATCTAGTCTACTGTCAAACCCCTCTGTTGAGTTTTCAGTTCAGTTAACTTATTCTTCAGCTCTATAATTTCTGTTTGGTACTTGAAAAAGTATTTTCTCTTTCTTAAAATTCTTGCTTTCTTCATCCATTGCTCTCCTGACTTTGGTGAGCATCTTTGTGAATTCTCTTTTGAACCTATTAGATAAATCACTTATCTCCATTTTGTTTGGAACATGTTTCTTATTTCTTCATTTTCCTTGACTTTTTGTGTTAGTTTCTGTGTATTAGATAAAACAGCCACCTTTTCCAGTCTTAACAAACTAGTCTCATGTAGAAGATAAACCTCATGAATAAGCTTGGCCATAGTTCCTGGTTGACTCTCAAATTTTTGTGGTTGTCCAAGTTGTTGTCTTTATTTTTAGTGGCTCCCAGCAGTTGAGGGTATGCTTCCTCATTCCTGGGGGCTTTCCTCATAGGTCAGTTGGTAAAGAATCCGCCTGCAATGCAGGAGACCCCGGTTCAATTTCTGGGTTGGGAAGATCTGCTGGAGAAGGGATAGGCTACCCACTCCAGTATTCTTGGGCTTCCCTTGTGGCTCAGCTGGTAAAGAATCTGCCTGCATGCAGGAGATCTGTGTCCAATCCGTGAGTTGGGAAGATCCCCTAGAGAAGGGAAAGGCTACCCACTCCAGTATTCTGGCCTGGAGAATTGCATGGACTGTATAGTCCATGGGGTCACGAAGAGTCAGACGTGACTGAGTGACTTTTACTTTCACTTTAAGGCCTGCCAGTGTCTCACAGGAGAGGGTCTCAGTCAGCACATAGAGGCAGTGCTGACTGACATTAGATGGGATATTAGATGTTGAGTCCAAGCCCTTCACTCCTCAGGGAAAACAAAGCTGTGAGTTCCTTCCTACTGTGTGTTGCCATGCCAAAGGAAAGTTTATGAACAGACTGTTTATCAGCCTCTTCTACCTACTTCATTCTATTTTTATTCTTCATTTGCCCCATATGTAGGATTTTCTCAGCTAGTTTCTGGATTTCTCTCCACATGTAGCTGTATGTTTGTTATTTCTGTGGAAGGAAGTTACTTTAGGAGTATCCTATGTTGCAGTATTGAACCAGAACTCTTCAGTATTTCTTTTCAACATTTTACTGGAGGTCACAAATGATAATCTTGCACATAAAAAACCCTAAGGAATTTACCAACAAATTGCTAAAAGTAATAATTGAGGTTAGCAAAATTACAGGATTAAACAGTCAATATACAAAAATATACACAGTTCTATATATTAGCGATGAAATTGGAAAATGGAATTTTAAATCAATACCACTTACAATAATATCCAGAAACTTGAACTACTTAGAGATAAATTTAATCTTGTCCCAGACTTGTACAATGAAATCTTCAAAGCATAGTTGAGTGAAATTGAAAAAGACTTAAATAAACTGAGAGATAAACCATGCTCCAGTATCAGAAAACTTAATATTGTTAAAATTGCAGTTCTCTCTAAATTGATCCAGGTATAATGAAATAGGTATAATGGAATCCTAACAAAAATTCTACTGTGTTTTTTTCATTAAAATTTTTACAAGCTGATTTTAATACTTTATGTAATTGAAAAGAACTTAGGCCAACATACTTTTGAAAGAGGGAGAAATTTAGTGGATTGAACTACTTGATTTGAAGACTTACTGGGAACTTGTAATAAACAAAACAGTGTAATATTGATGTTAAGGATAGACATCAGATAAAATAGAGCGTTCAGACCCACACAAACATGGACAATTGACTTTTATCAAATACACCAAGGTAATTCAATGGAGACAGTAGAGTTTTTTCTACAATGATGTTGGGACAACTGGTTGTCCATTTGGAAAAATGAGCGAAGCTATAAAACTTCTAGAAGGAAATGTAAGAGAATATTTTTGGAAAGTTGGGGTAACAAAAAAATCCGTAGATAGGACAAAAGAAAAAAACCTGATAAAAATTGTTAAAAGTTGTTTTTATAACATGAAAAACTTCTGTTCTTTGTCACCAGTAAGAAAAATGAAAAAGGAAGGCCTTACACTGAAAGATGTTTGTCTTACATGTATCTGACACAAGAATTCTACCTGGAATATATAAGGAGTTCTTATAATTCTACAATAAAAAGACAAACAATTCAATATATAGTTTGACAAAGAAAGGTATACAGATACACTCTGAGGCAAGTTGTATGAATAGAGAAGAGAGAGCCTTTTCATAATGATAAAATTTGGGCGATTTCATAATGAATTTATCAGGAAAACATAATAATTGCAAATGTTGATTCACTTAATAGCAGTTTTTATATGCATGAAGCAAAAACTAACAGTACTAAGAGAAGACACAAGTACACATCACTGATGGAGTTTTTCAAAGTCCACTAATTTCTCATGCTACCACATTTTTGCCCTCAGGTTTATGGGGTAATGAAGCACACAGGTAAGTATACCTCTCAGAGCCTGATTCCTTTTTATGAAGTTTGGGTAACAGCAACAATATGAAATTATCAAATAAATGATCACCAACATATGAGCACATCACTAGACTGTGGTCCAAGTGTGAGAATTCTATAGAGCAGTGAAGGGATGAAGTAGAACTAACTACCTTTATCAATATAGATAAGTAAGTAAAAAATGCAATTGAAGAAGGATACATTCATAGGATTGTTCATATAGTTGTAAAATATGCAAAACAATAATAAATTATGGATATATATCTTTAGGCATGAGAATGATATGCCAAATTTGGAAAAGGGTCTGGACTTTTATGTTCAGAGAGCTCTTGAAAGTTTAGAACATAATGGCAGAAAAATTCAATAGAAGTCTTGGAATAAAGTTGAAGAAATCTTTCAGGAAGCATAGCAAAAATCCAGATATGGAAAATGAAAGTGAAAAGATATAAAATTGGAAGACCCATCAGTTCAGTTCAGTTCAGTCACTCAGTCATGTCCGACTCTTTGCAACCCCATGAACTGCAGTGCACCAGGCCTCCCTGTCCATCACCAACTCCCGGAGTTCACCCAAACTCATGTGCATTGAGTCGGTGATGCCATCCAGCCCTCTCATCCTCTGTTGTCCCTTTTTTATCCTGCCCCCAATCCCTCCCAGCATCAGAGTCTTTTCCAATGAGTCAGCTCTTCACATTAGGTGGCCAAAGTACTAGAGTTTCAGCTTCAGCACTACAGGAGGTTAAATAACTGAATAATTGGAGTTTAAGAAAAAAGCCACAGAAAACTAAGGTGAAGAAGTTATAAATGAAGTAGAATTTCCAGAACTGAAGGCTGTAAGTCTTCAGGACCCAGTCACTAACTTGTATAATGGTTAAAAATAGAACCATATCAAGGCACATCCCTGTGAAATTTCAGAAGATTGGTGTGTATGTGAGGGAATTTAATGCTGGCTTTAGCAGCAGACAACTCTCAAAATTATTTAGTGGTTTAACAAAGCCAAAATTTTATCAATTATGCAAAGCCTGATGTACTTCAGGTGGTCCATCTCCAGCTTGTAAGCATGTCACTGGATGTGGGTCTCCTGGGATAGTTAGAGGAAGGGAAATTAGGGATGGAGGAGGCACACTGGCTTATAGCCTGGGGGTGACATGTGTCACTTCTGCTCTTAGGCCATTGGCCAGAATTAGTCACATGACTTTATCTAACTGTATTAGGCTAGACAGGCTGGAAAGCCTAGAGGAGCTCATGCAATACTTGATGCTTTGCACACCAATAACTGGAAACAAAAAGAAGATCCCTCATCACTGGTCGTATACACAAAATCAGGAAGCAAAATGGCCTTGCACTTCTTAATGGTAATACTGGAAACTAGAATACAGTGGAGTAATGCTATCAAAAATTTCAAAGTTAGTGATTTATAACTTACAATTCTTTATCTAGCCAAACTGTCAATCAAGGGTCAGTGTAGAATAAAGCCATTTCAAACAGCAATGTCTCAAACAACTTACCTTCTGTGTACCCCTTCTCTGGAAGCTGCTGGATACATAATGTGCTCCATTAAATTGGGGCTTCCCAGGTGACTCAGCTGGTAAAGAATCTGTGTGCAGTGTGGGGTACCTGGGCTTGATCCCTGGGGTTGGGAAGATCCCCTGGAGAAGGGAAAGGCTACCCACTCCAGTATTTTGGCCTGGAGAGTCCCATGGACTTTTTAGTCCGTGGGGTCGCAAAGAGTTGGACACTACTGAGAAACTTTCACTTTCACTCTTCCACTAAATTGAGAGGGAAGCTAAACAAGAGGAAGACAAAGGACTCAAGACACAGGAGATCCAATGCAAGGAAGAGGTGAAGAGAATTCTTAGGACTGCTGTGGAGAGAGCTCCTCTGATGTGGGCTGGGCACCTGGCATGCAGGGAGAATGGAAACAGGTGAGAAAACTCCAGGAGAGCCTTTTTCAAGAAGATGTGATTGACAGACTACCTGAACTTCCTGAATATATTGAGAAAAAAATTAAGAAATTGGCAATGAATGTATTGAACATAGTTAGCTAGGAAATAAAGAAAATGGAAAAAAGATAACTATTAAATACAGAGAAAACAAAAAGTTTTGTGGAGAAGAAATTTAATTATAGCTTACTATACAAATCAGCTGTGAACTGCAGAATAGTCACCATCATGTTTCCTGAATACTGATATAATCAAAATTGTGCTGTAAGCATTAATGTGTCAGGAAAATAAATGGTGGGAAGAATACGTGTGGGAGAATGAGGTGGGAAGATGGAAAGAGAGCCAAACTTCACTTTTTTACTGTATGAAATTAATCGATAATTCCTAAAACAAACACACAAACTGGTGAGCATGTTATTAAGAGGTAGGAAGTCAATATCAAAAGAATCAGGCAGAAAAGTTGCAAGAGGCTGCCTATGGGAAGAAAGAAATGGGACAGGGAAGCGGGGGATCACTTAAGTTTTTGACTTAATAAACTTGATTGACCTAGTTGACTCTTTGAATTATGTCTTGTATAAAGTGGAAACAGTGTCAGACTTTATTTTGGGGGGCTCCAAAATCACTGCAGATGGTGACTGCAGCCATGAAATTAAAAGACGCTTACTCCTTGGAAGAAAAGTTGTGACCAACCTAGAAAGTATATTCAAAAGCAGAGACATTACTTTGCCAACTGAAGTCCGTCTAGTCAAGGCTATGGTTTTCCCTGTGATCATGTATGGATGTGAGAGTTGGACTGTGAAGAAGGCTGAGCGCCGAAGAATTGATGCTTTTGAACTGTGGTGTTGGAGAAGACTCTTGAGAGTCCCTTGGACTGCAAGGAGATCCAACCAGTCCATTCTGAGGGAGATCAGCCCTGGGATTTCTTTGGAAGGAATGATGCTAAATCTGAAACTCCAGTACTTTGGCCACCTCATGCGAAGACTTGACTCATTGGAAAAGACTTTGATGCTGGGAGGGATTGGGGGCAGAAGGAGAAGGGGACGACCGAGGATGAGATGGCTGGATGGCATCACTGACTCGATGGATGTGAGTCTGAGTGAACTCTGGGAGTTGGTGATGGACAGGGAGGCCTGGAGTGCTGCGATTCATGGGGTCGCAAAGAGTCGGACATGACTGAGTGACTGAACTGAACTGAACTGAACTTTGATAAAATTAAAAGTTAATAAAAGAAAAAAACAAGCCCTGGACTGATGGGTATAGCATGATCTAATTTTTACAGTTGCTCTCACACTATTTCAGAGGAACATGCAGTATGTGTGAATGACTAGAGCAAGTCTTGGATAGCCACCAAACTGGAAATGCTTATCTCTGAGGAGCTGAGTCTGACATCTGAGGCTTATGTATAGTGTTTGATGGAGAATTTGGTTTTATTATCGTAAAAATGTATTCATGTATTATCTGTGAAATTAAGTGTAAATAAACAATAAAAGGCAAAAAAGTGTTTTAGATCTAGAATGTAAGGGCTGAATTAAAAATCTGTTTCTGAACTTACCTCACTTTTGCAGAGCTGATGGTAGAAATGTCAACAGAGAGAGTCAAGCTGAGAAAAGGGGCTGCCCTGAGAGAGAGTTACAAGAATGACACCAAGGTGGGGGACAGTGAAGGGGACTTTCATTTAATCTCACTGTATGTAACTGTGTGATACCCAGTTTAAGATGCACAGCACAATCTCTACATTTTCTACCCTACATCCACCATTCACTATCCATTCACTATCCATCTTCATTCATCCATTCACCATCCATTTGCCATCCATCCATCTTCCTCTGTGATACTTTAAATGATGCATTTACCACCTACCACCCATCCAGTATCACTTCACCATCTACCCATCCACCATTCACCTGTCATGAGCCCATTTTCTAAGACACAGCTATCTGTCATTTAACCATCACCCATCCTTTTATCATCTAACCATCATCTCTTCATCCACAATCCACCTGTTCATTATTTATCCACCATCCACCTTCCATCTACACTTCCCATATACAATACATAACATCCACCTAGCAACCATCCATTTATTTGCCATCTATTCCCCATTCATACACCATCCATCTACCATTTACTTCTCTGCATGTGCCTGTGTGGTCAGTTGCTTCAGTCATGACTGACTCTTCGTGACCCTATGGATACTCTGTCCATGGGATTTTCCAGGCTAGAATACTGGAGTGGGTTGCCATGCCTTTGTCCAGGGGAATCTTCCCGAGTTAGGGATCAAACTCGCATCACTTATGTCTCCTGAATGGGCAGACAGGTTCTTTACCACTAGTCCACCTGGGAAGCCCATTTACTTGTCTACCATTTTCAGTTACATATCATAGAAGCTATTGTTACTATCCTCATATTCCAGCCAATGAGAGAAAACTGAGATACAGGGTATAGATGAGGGGCCTGCCTGGTGTCAGGTACTGAATCAGGAAGAGTGCTGAGTTGCCTAGGAGTTTACTTCCTGGTTATAGCTTCTCCCTGCTGAATACTCTGGCAAAGGGACCTGGGTTTGACTTTTGAATTCCCTACTTATGGTCATGTGAGGTTGGCAACTTCTCTGAGCTTTAATGACCTCATTTAAATAGTAATAATGCATGTATAAATCCTTAGGTGACTATGTATTATATGCCTGGCACATAGTAAGCACTCAGTAAATGTTGATAATGATAATTTTCAATCATACTTGCAAAGTCAGTCTTTGTTCTATCCATCCTCAGAAATCAGATGACATGTTCCAGACCCAAATAGATAAGCTTAGCATTACCTGGTATTTGGATTATTTACACTATTGTAGAATTAACTGATTACAAGGATTAAAAAGTAATTATTTTTACAAGCTCAATGTAGCATTAAATTCTTTTATTTTGATATATCTCAGGCATACCAAAAGTAGAAATAATATAACAAACACCCCTGTGGCCACCAGCTCTTTCACTCCTGTACATAAAATGATAAAGCATTTCAGGTTGAATGAAAACTCCTGAGCACCCCTTCTGACAAACTCCTGAGTACACCTTCCAGTCCCTCTCCCTCCGTCCCGCCCCAAAGAGAAGTGTTCTTCTAGATTTGGCATATCATTCCTATGCATAATTTCTTGCCTTTATTACAAACACATGTATCTGTAATTTATTATGGCTTTGAGTATTTCACAACTTTATATGAATAATCCTACTAAGGTATCCTTTGATTTGCTTTTTTCACTTAACTTATTTATCTACATAAGTGTAGTTCTGATTCATTCCCTTTCACTGCTCTGCAGAATTCTCACACTTATGCCACAATCTAGTGATGTGCTCATATACTGTGATCAGTTCTGATGTTTCTATATTGTTGCTGTTACCCACACTTCATAAATAGGAATCTGAGACTCAGAGAAGTGTACTTAGCTGTGAGCTTCATTACCCCATAAACCTGAGGGCAGACTGCCTTTGGATTTCGGCTTCTAGGATCTCTCTGGCTCATTGTGAAGCTCAACGTCTGTTGAATAACTGAGTGAAGTTTGTTCAGAGAAACATGGTGTCAGATCCAGTCCCACAATTCAGATCCCACTTTCCATTGTACCCTGGTGCCAGACAGATATTCCCTGAGGGCAGGGAGGCTTGACTAGGGCTAGGCACACTGTGTAGAAAGATGGTAAGGGGAGACATTATGGATAAGGAATTCCTTTCCTTCCTGTACAAGATTGGGTCAGGACTTCTGTCATTCAGGACTGTCCAGACAGGACAGGCAGTACAGTTGCCTTTTTGACAGGAAGTTGGTAAAGAAGGGGACTGCAGGAAGGACCTGCTCTACCATGAGGCAGCTCACGTGACTCTTGGCCTTGGTTTACTTCCTGGATTTCTGCGATTCCTGCCCTCTTGCTGCCACCAGGAGATGCCTATCATCTGGTGTGACCTGACCTTTTCCTAAAGAGTACAGGGAAGCTCTCCATTCAGGTGGAACCTCCAGGGAGGTATCCTTCCCACCAAATTCAGAGCAGAGGCTGGTACCAGCGCTTCCAGGCACAGCTGTATCTGTGACATGTCAAGGCTTAATTTATTCACCCAGAATTAAGACCCACTTAACCTGGCCTATTAACAATCTCTGCTTGTCCAGAGTCCTGCTGTGCCCCTGGGCTTCGAAGGGCAGCTCTGCCTGCACCTCCTTTGTAGAGGGCCTGGGTGGCTCACAGCAGGCCTGTGCCCTGTGGCCTCTTCGTGACACAGCACACTGGGCTGGTGTCCTCTGTGGAAACCTCTTGATCGCAAATGGCCCCTTTGTGACAGAAACACGACAGGAACATTCCCCAAGGGTGCTGTTGGCTGTGGTAGGCGTCTACAGATTTTCCACCAGGATCCTGGAGCAATTCCAGTGCAGAGTTGCCAGTGTCATGAGAAGGGAACAGATGACCATGGAATGAAATCTTAGCCCTTCCCCCTTCCCTCTCCAACCCTTTGATTTCAGAGGCTCTGCACTCGTTGTTAGTGGTCAGGAGTCCTGCACCTCCTTTGTAAACTAGGAAGACGTGGGAATGAGAGGTCTTCTGGGCCCTTAAAAGCAGCAACAAATAGCCCACAAAACCACCATCTGCAACTTGAGCAACCCTTGCTATGAACCCTCCTGGAGGACAGCCAGGAAAACAACCAAGTTGGCCCCCAAAATAGGCTCCTCACAGGCACTTTCTTCAAAAAGAGAGAAAAGGGGGGAGGGAGAGAGAGAAAACTGACTTCCTATTCAAAAGTAGTAATCATGTCTATAGAATGCATTTTTTATTTTTTTACTGTTGCTCACTTGGTTTAAGTCTAATTATGTATGAAAAATGTTATCAGCTGACATGGTACATGGCTGTCAAGAGATTCATCACCATTTTTCCCCAGAAGCAGCTGGTTTTAGGTTCATGTGAGGGCCCTGTACAGTATAGATTTTGCCTTTACAAATGTTGTCATAAAAAAATGTCTGTGAGGTGTGGATAAACTTCTGAGGGTGATTCCCATAATTTTCTTTGCCTTTTTCTAGAGGGCCTTACAGATTGTACAGACCAGACACTCTTTTACTGAAAGAGGCCTCAGTTGTGCTAGATAGATAGTTTACTATGCACCTTTGCAAATGGCTTCTTTGATCCTCAGAACAACTCTTCTTGGTAGATGTCATCACTGACTATTTCACAGATGAGCAAAATGAAAATTGGATAAAGAAGATGTGGCACATATATTCAGTGGCATAGTACTCAACCATAAAAATGAAATTGTGCCATTTGTGGAGATGTAAATGGACTTAAGAGACTGTCATATAGAGTGAAGGAAGTCAGAAAGAGAAAAATAAAGACTGTATATTAGCATACATATGTGTAATCTCGAAAAATGGTATAGTGAACTTATCTGCAAAGCAGAAATAGAGATACAGACATAGAGAACAAAAGTATGGACACTAGGAGGGAAGGAGGGGTATAATGAACTGGGAAATGGGATTGACATATATCCAGTACTATGTAAAAGTAAGTAATGAGAACCTACTGTATAGCACAGGGAACTCTACTCAGTGCTCTGTGTTTATATAAACAGGAAGGAAATCCAAAAGACGGGATATATGTATACATAAAGCTGAGTCACTTTGTTGTATAGCAGAAACTGACACAGCATTGTAAAGCAATAATACTCCAATAAAACAGAAGAAAAAAAAAAGATTGGAGGTGGGGAAGCGACTCACTCAGTGGCAGATGGTCTTATGAGGCTGAGTTGGTGTTCTTTACTCTTCTTACAAAAACTACTCATTCATTTTATCATTTGACAACTTAATGAAAGGAGTTAATAAAATATTACACTGAATCACATCCATGTCCTGCCAACTTAGACTTGTGCCTTGCAAACCTGCAACTCTCTGTCAAAATTCTGGACTCATTTCCAACTGTCAGCTCAACACCTCCATTGGATATCTGATAGCTTTCTCCAACTTCATGAAGTCAAAACAGATCTTTTGAGTTTTACCACAAAATCTGCTACTCCCATAATCTTTCTCTGATCTATAAATTTGATCTATAAATTTAGCCACTGGTCAAAGCCAAGATCTCATCCATTGAAATCCCACAGAAAAATATAACAAAATCAGTCCACTTCCTTCTTTTCTGCTGCTACCCTAGTTCTGTCTCTCACAGGATTACATTAGTCTCTTTTTTACTTATTTTATTACTCTTGTCCTCAAACCTCTTCTCCATTTTCTGTATATAAATCAGATATGCAACTCTTTATTCAAAGTTCTTCAGTGGATTTTAGATTAAAATTCAAACTCCTACAAGGCTTCCTTGCTGCTCAGTCGCTTCAGTCGTGTCCAACTCTGTGCGACCCCAGAGACAGCAGCCCACAGGGCTCCCCCGTCCCTGGGATTCTCCAGGTAAAACACTGGAGTAGGTTGCCATTTCCTTCTCCAACAAGGCTTCCTTACCTGACTCTCAATTCACCACAATCTCCCATCACCCATGAAGCTCCAGCTACTCTGTTATCCTCTCTGTTTCTTAAACTTACCTAAGGGCTTCTGTCGGAAAAGGCAATGGCGACCCACTCCAGTACTCTTGCCTGGAAAACCCCATGGGTGGAGGAGCCTGATAGGCTGCAGTCCATGGGGTCGCTAAGAGTCGGACACAACTGAGTGACTTCACTTTCACTCTTCACTTCCATGCATTGGAGAAGGACATGGCAACCCACTCCAGTGTTCTTGCCTGGAGAATCCCAGGGACGGAGGAGCCTGGTGGGCTGCCGTCTATGGGGTCACACAGAGTCAGACACGACTGAAGCGACTTAGCAGGAGCAGCAGCAAGGGCTTCTGTGGACTTCCCTGGTGGCTCAGACGGTAAAAAAAATCTGCCCATAATATGAGATTTGCAAGTTTGATCCCTGGGTAAGAAAGAATCTCTAGAGAAGGGAATGGTTACCCAATCCAGTATTCTGTCCTGGAGAACTCCATGGACAGAGGAGCCTAGCAGGCTACAGTCCATGCACAAAGAGCTGGAGCTCTTACAACCGAGAGAATTTTACTTTCACTTTTCAAGGGCTTCTATATCTCCCTTTTGCCCTTGATTTTTACACATTTTCCTCCTGCTATGCAGATCTTGACTTAAATGTCACTTCTTCAGAGAGGTCTTACCTGACCACCGAACTTGAAGAGACCACTCATTTTCTATTACATCACTCTTTCTTCATTTTTGTTTATAGTATGTTTTGCTATATGGTTGTATTCATATACTTATGCTATATGGTTATATTCATATACTTACATATTTATCTCCCACCATGGAATGTAGATCTGGACTGATCTTTCTTGTTTATCTCTGACATCCAGAATAGTTGTTCTCAACATCTAGAATCATGCCTAACATGTAACAGACACATCATAAATATTTGTTGATTGAATGAATAAATGTTTTGTGAGTAGCATCAAGGGATGGTTTCCACTGGAAGATCTTTCTGTGTATCATCCAGGACCCAGAAACCAAAGGTAGAGATGAATAATGTTTTGTGTTATCCATGTCCAGATAAAAAGATTACAATCCCAGAGATCAGTGCTACATCCAAGAGCATGGATCTAGTCGACGATAGAACTAAAACTAGACCAAAGTTCTCTTTTCATGAGACTACTATCATGTTTCTAATCTCATTCTGACTCACAGTGCCATAGGTTCGCTTTGTGAACAGTGAAGACTTCTTCACTGTCATCAAATACAGGTATTTATTTATTTATTCTTAACTCAACTTATTTAATATGCTATGCATTCATGAAAAAGATATACTTATTACTGAGTCCAAACTTGCTCTGCGTGCCACATGACAGGCCAGTCATGTTGGAGACAAAGTGTGGAGGCAAGAAATATGACTTCGTTTAGAAAGCCAGCTGACTGAGAAGATGGTAGACTATTGTCTCAAAATAACCATCTTATCTGGGTCTGAATTCCAGGTTCTTTTATAGGACAGAGAAGGAGAGGAGGTGAAAAAGTAGAATTAAAAGGCCATTTATCTTGCAAAGTAGGAGTGGATGTGTTAGTTTTCTTCTTTTCTGCAGCCTTTCGCAGGTGGGTTGGGCCAGATTGTCTCTAACAAAGGCAGTTTAGTTTAACAGTCAAGCAGAGGGACAGGATTCCCTGAGGCAGGCCATCAGGTATGATTACAATAACAATAACCTTTGTTAAAAGCAAAGGTTAAAGTCAAAGAAACAGATCCAACATGGAGTCAGAATTGGCTCTACCCTGAAACATACTCAGTGTTCAGTATTTGCAAGCACTTTGCTATGATGGTGGAAGAGGGTCTGTATTTATAGTATGAGCTTTCTGAGGGAGAAAAAGTCTTCTGGGAGGTTTCTGACCCATCAGAAGGAACATTTGACCAAAGAGGTGGATCAGCCCCAATGAGACTAAGAATTGACCTATGGGAAGGATGCTCAAAGACCCCCTGTCTCACAATATCTCCCGCAGTGTAATTATCCCCAACAGTTATGCGGGTACTACTGTGTGTATATCCCCATGGGACTCAAAGCATGGGACTTAGCCCCCATGGATCCGAACCTTAACAACCTGGAGTCTAACTGTGATTCTGCAGTTGTTTACAGATGAAGGCAAATAGAATACCCCAGGGAAGACCTACAGTGGAGCTGGATTGGACTCTGATGTGTTTAGTCACCTGTTTATTATTTTTTCCAAGTGTCCTACCCTCGCCCATGTTATATACCCTAAAACAAATAAACTGAACAATATGTTTAGAGCAATGTCACATAAGGGAAGCCTTTGCTGGCTACTGAATTACACTTGTAGCCTGGCTCCCCACCCTGGCGCTCCCCATCCTCTATTCCCAATCTGCTTTATTTCATAGTATTTATTATTCTCTGACTTAATAGATGATATACTTCTTTCCTTCTTGAAGCCTCCCACTAGTAGAATGCAAGGTCCTCCAGAAGAACAGATCATTTTTGTCTGTTTTGCTTGCTGCTGTATCCTCAGTACCTTTAAGAATGTATGGACCTTATAGCTGCTTGGAAGCTATTTGTTGATTGAATGGATGAATCAATTAATCAGACACTTTGACATATGCAGTACTTTTTGACTCAGAAATTATGTCTAGTAATCTATTTTTCACATATTGGCTTGGATGAATGGAAAAATGTAGGAACCAAGAGGGCTCATTCCCTCATTATTTATAAGCATGAAAAAAAAAAGAGAGGAAATAGTTGTTTAGCAATAAGGGATTATTTACATTGTGGTGTCTCTATACAATAGAATGCCATGAAACCACTAAATTTCATGTTTTAGAAGAATATTTAATAATATAGGACTATGTTAAGGAGGCTGTGTTAAATGAAATGGTATTATATAATTTGATTGTAAATTTAACACATGACTATGTTGAAAAACTACTGGAAAGGTAACAGTATCTGTGGGAGATAGGATTGTCTGTGGTTATTGGTGGTAGGAAGGCTTAAGATTATTTGGATTTTCCTTTTATGTGTTTTCCTCTGTGTCAAAATTTCCTAAGGAGAGAGGAGGATACTGGTGGTAGTGGTGGAAGGATATCTCCATGGAGCTTTGGGGTTTGGAAGAAATGGCTTCTCAATTAATTAGGCCCTCAGATAGATCTCTCCCAACCGACTCTGGGTTAGGCCATGTGACTTGTTTTGGCCACTGGGAGTTTAGACCTCACTTGCCTGCCTAAAGTCTCAGTTGGGATGGCTATAATGGCTGGATGGCCAGAGCTTCTCTTTGCATTGCCTCTCGTCCTCCAGGAGACCAGTCCAGATTTGTCTGCATGATAAAGGAAGAGTTTCTGTCAGCAAGAGAACTCCAGTGCATGAGTGAGGTCATTCTAGGCCTGCATGGTCCTATACAGTGGCTGTAGAACCCTTGAAATATAGCTAGTATGAATTGAGATGTGTTATAAGTGTAAAATGCACATTGGATTTTGGAGATTTGTCCAAAAGAATGTAAACTATTTCTTTAATAGTTTTCATATCAATTACATATTGAAATAATAATATTTTGGTTATATTGGGTTAACTTAAAATATATAGTTAAAATGAACTTCACCTGTTGAAGTTTTTAAAATGTGGCTACTGGAAAATTTCAAATTACAGACATGGTTTGTATTATATTTCTATTGGACAGCTCTATTCTAGACCATCTAGCCACAGACAAGCCATCCCAGACCAGAAGAACCACCCAGCTGACCCACAGAATTGGAGCAAATAAAATGATTGTTGCTTTAAGTCACTAAAGTTTGCCATGTTTTGCTATGAAGCAAAGCCCATTTCTTGCCAGAAGCATACTGTGATTTACAGATGCTACCAGCTCAGCTCCTTGACCTTTATAGGAATGAGCCAGAGTCTCAGAGAAGTTTGGAAAGAAAGCAGGATATGACGGAGAGCAATGACCAGTGGCCGGGTGCTGGGACTGGGGACTCTGGTGAGAAGGCTGTAAGGTTTGAGGGGCAGGGGGTGTTGAGAGACTCCACCTTCTGAGAGTCCCAGCCTGGAAGGCCGCCGCCTCAGCCTGCAAGCCTGGAGGACAGGGGCTTGGGAAACCCTAGAAAAGCCCTTCTTTTTCACTCCCCCTTCCTACTGCCACTGTTCTTTCCTGTGTTCTGTGTGTGCTCTGCTGTCCCATCCCACAGAGCTCTGTGGGAAAAACACTACATCAACAACAACAAGATAATAAAGGGCATGTCAATGAGAGAACAGGAGGAGGGAGGGGGAAGGGGGACTTTGGCAGCAGTACCTCATCATCCAGGGCCTCTGTGCTTCCCTCAACTCCCCCCTCCCTGAGCCAGATGGGACTGCACGTCAGAGCTAGAAGAAGCCTTAGAGATCATCCAGCCTGGTCTCTCTGTCACGTATGAGGAAACTAAAGCCTATAGATGTTAAATGACCTGCCTAGAGTCATACTCAGAGAAAGCAATGGCACCCCACTCCAGTACTCTCGCCTAGGAAATCTCATGGATGGAGGAGCCTGGTGGGCTGCAGTCCATGGGGTCGCACAGAGCTGGACACCACTGAAGCGGCTTCACTTTCACTTTTCACTTTCATGCATTGGAGAAGGAAAGGGCAACCCACTCCAGTGTTCTTGCCTGGAGAATCCCAGGGACGGGGGAGCCTGGTGGGCTGCCGTCTATGAGGTTGCAAGAGTCGGACACGACTGAAGCGACTTAGCAGTAGCAGCAGGGTCATACTAGAAACTAGTGGTGGTCCATCTAGAATTCAGTTTTCAGATTCACAGTCTAGTGTTCTTTCTGCAGCTCCCCATGGTACCAACTCGTTGGTATCAGTCATGCTACGCTCAGCCTGGGCTTTTGGAGGCTCATTCGTGCCTAAGAGCAGTGTGAGTGCAAGGGTTTCTCTTTGCCTGAGCACTGTGTCTCCCTGTGAGCTCCTCCCTCCTCTACCTGTAGACTATCTGCTGTTGAACTTTTGCTCTCAGATGTGAGAGGTTCGGAGGACATTTACTTGGGGGCCTCTCTCCTCACTGTAGTGCTTCCTTGGGTGGAGTAACACTTCTGTTCCCACTCATTTTGTGCTGAATGTCAGTTGAACAAAGCTATGGGCTCTGGAATGATTGTGGCTCTGGTCTTTGTGTAGCTGGCACACAGAGGCAGTCCTAAAGCTTAGGGGCGAGGATTGAGAGCATTGCCGGAATCTTTTGGGTGGCAGGATACAGGAGTGGGATGGGTTGGAAATAAAGGGGAAAAAGGTGAGAAATCCTCCAGGCACCACTTCTCTCCCTGTGCATGCCCACACTCTGAGGTTGGCTGGCATAATCCTCACGTCTCCTCTGCTTCTAGACCACCATTCCACCATCCTCTGAGCCATAGCTCCTCTTTGGAAGCCCAGCTCTCTCATACTACCTCTTTTACTCTTTGTTGTTTTCATCATTTGA
Source organism: Aepyceros melampus (assembly GCA_006408695.1). Lineage (NCBI taxonomy): Eukaryota > Metazoa > Chordata > Mammalia > Artiodactyla > Bovidae > Aepyceros > Aepyceros melampus. Next base: position 1,042,431 of record SJXQ01000361.1, read on the forward strand.
CATCTTGTGGGCAATTCTGGCTATTCTCCATGATTTGAGCACAGGTTGGTGTGTGATGATTATCCCAGGGACTCTGGCCTCCATGTGAAGGCATCTCTGCCCTCCCAGCTCTGTTCCTTGATGGAGTCAGTTCCAATGACTTTTATCTCTGTTCTCTTTAGTTTTATCAACCATATCTTGTGACTGATTGCTACATGGTGGCTGAACTCAGAACTGCATATCTTTAAGATTTCAAAATTTGTGACCCACCGCCGTCCCCAAACCTGGACATTGTCTCCCTACCCTGCTGCTTCTGTGAAGTATTCTCCTAAGTCTCCTTTGTTCTGACTCACTCCCTTGCCAGGATGAAGGCTCTCAGTTCTTCCGTATAGAGGCTTGCCATCCTTTCTTGGAACAGAAGAATGCTCACCTGGAAGGCTGCTTATTGTTGGCAAAGCAGCATGCAAAGAGACATTGGAACCAATAACCCCAAAGGATTCTGAGTTAAAAAAAAAAACAAAACACACTTTTTTTGTTATGTGTCTGGAACCTTGTTGCCATGATGATTTTCTGAAAAGATTTTCTACTTTTCACCCAGATGTCTAAAGTCAGGAGAATGCATCCAGTATCATGGTACTACAAGCTGCTTACTCTCTCAGGAGGCAAATAATGAGAATGTGGCCAAATCCAGGGAAATTGGCCAGGGCAGGTAATGGCCATTGGAGGGCTAAGGAATTGGAGTTTGGGTCATTTCTGATCTATATGACAAGTTTTCAAGGTGAGTGTCTTAGTCCATTCTGACTGCGATAACAACATACCACTGGGACTGGGTAGCTTGTACACAACAGAAATTTATTTTCACAGTTCTGGACGGTGTTTCACAGTTCTGGTCCAAGATTAGGGTGCCAGCATGGGCAAGTGCTGGTGAAGGCCGTCTTCCAGATTGCAGACTGCTGACTTCTTGCTGTGCCTTCACATGGTGGGAGGTGCAAGTGTTGTCTCTGGGGCCTCTTGGCCTAGCCACCTCCTATTCACCTTAGGGATGAGGATTTCAATGTATGAAGCTTGGGTGGGGACACAAACATTCAGACCATAGTGGTGAGGATGAACAGAAAAGCTGCGTGAGGTGATGTGAAAGCTGAAAAGAGAAACATGTGATGCTATCCAGGAAAACCATCTAAGGGAAAAACTCTAGCGAGGCAGATTGAGAATTTTAAAACAACACTCTCCCACCCAACTGCCCCATGACATCTGTTAACACAAGAGGCATAGCTATTTCCTGGAAAGGCTCTTTGTGTTTACAAGGGTGAGACCCTCTTGATGTTTTTGCAACTTTAATTAAAGAGCTGAAGGATGGATTCACATCCCCAGCGGTTCCCATGAGGGAACACACGGCCTCGTTGTACACAATGCTGCATAGTCAGATGAAAAGAGAAAAAAAGTCAGTCAAGTCCCCAGATGTTTTGGAATTCTACATCAATGAAGCCACAGTGCAGATTTGATTCTTGATAATAAGGTATTATTCTTGCATAATGGTGGAGAAAGTGTTCTTGCAAAGAAGATGAGAGTGTTTTCCTAATGCCTTTTTATTTTTTCTTCTTTTTGAGTTTATATTTAACAAAATCGAGCACAATAGAGAATGGAGACCGAGGACAGAGATCAGGAAAAAAAAAAAATAAGCGTAGGATAGGCCTCCCCCTCCAAATTGCAGTGGGTGCTCCTGGTTAGGGCAGAATAACCTTAGGGTGGAGAGTAAGGTGGGGAATAGTACTTTAGCAGTCTGGCTATTCTGGGATGTGCAGACCACAGCATAGATATGTGCTCAGAAAACATTAATGGCATTTAAGGTAAGAGTTTCTCAAATTGTCTAAAATTCCACCATTAGAAATCTAATTCTTTGACTTAAGAAAATGGTTTCCAGACATTAGTATATATAAGAACCATTCAAGTAATTAATCAAATTGCAGATTTCTGATCCCCACTCTCAGATTCAGATTCAATAGGTCTAGGGTGGTAGCCAGGAATTGGGATTATGAGTGAGTACCCCCAGTGGTTCTAGCATGTCTCTGCCTTGGGAAACAATTAAGGCATTTCCTATTCCAGCTGTTCTCTTTCAAAGGCAGACACGCAGGCTGAAAGTACAACTGTCCAGCCATGCGTGGGAACCAGGTTCTGGAACATTAGGATCTAGTCCCAACCTCCATCCTTCTCACTCTGTGACTTTGGACCAGACATTTCAACTCTTAAGGATCTGTTTCCTCATCCATTAAACAGAGACAAAAGTTTCAGTCCTATGTAACCAATGGGCCAATGTTAGAAACATTATCATATAAGATGATTTAATGGAAAAGCCTTGAAAACTGTTCAGTGCTTTGAGCAGTATTTTATTCCATACCTATGTAAAGTGTTATTGTTATTTTCCATTATCATCCAGAAACACATCTGCATAAATCAGTTTGAGAAATTAAGAGATGCAGGAAGGGGTGAACTTGCAGCTCAGGCAACTGCAGGAAGTGGGTGAGCGGTCACTCTCCCATGCCCATGGCTACCAGGAAGGCCCAGAATGGTACCAGGGTGACGAGAGAAGCGAGCAAAGTGTGTGTGCCTGTTTGGGGCAGGAGAAGTGTCGAATGTTGGAGAAAAGCTGAACTTACTTTACAATTTTGTTTCAAGTTTCTGACTACTGGCACTAATAACATGCCTGGAGTGACTTCTGCGTTTTTTATCCTCGAAAATTTTTAATAAGCCTTGAGAGGCACAAATAGGAGAATATAAGAGGATAGTTTTTCATGGAAAAATAAAGAAAAGGAACATTACAGAAATCGTATGGGAAAAGAATCAACTTCAATGTAAAACTTAAAGAATATCTTCAAACCAGCCACAGACGTCCTCTCACCTTCTGGATAGTCTCTCTCTCTCTTTTTGGACAACGGGAATGGTCAGCTATCTTCATATCCCTCAGGCTGGTTCAAAATAGCCACTTCCCTTGGGAATTCAAACCAAAAAAGAATGCTCCCTTCCAGGGAGGAGAACGGAGCTGTGTGTATATGCATTTGTCTCCCACAAACGTGGCAGGCAACATCTCCATCTCCCTGCTGTTTGTGATTAGCAGATGTGGGAACAGGGGGATAATGCGTGTCCCTTTCTCAGCACAGAACAGCAGAGACTTAAGATATGATTCTTAAGGGGGAGCAGAAAGTACAAGGGTAGAGGTGGGAGGAGAGAGTTGCATGAAGGGCCCTCTTCTGAAAGGTCAGAACGCATCAACCGTGGAATTGTACCTGGACGGTGAGACAGCACTCTAAGTGGGGACTGTGTTGTCAGCTCAGTACCCCGGTTGGAGTTTGTGTAGTCACTTAGCATGGCTCCTTGGGTCCCTGCAGGGCATCCATCCCCAAGGGTGGGAAGTGCCAGACTGTTTAAAAATTACTGGGGACAGTGAAACGGGACATGAAGAGCAACACATTTAAAACTCGATGGAACAGGGAAACAGACAGAGATGGGATTATTAGCTTGGAATTGGGCCGGGAACAGCAGAGTCTGGAATGTGGAAAGGATGTGGTCCAAACTGTCTGCAGAACAAAATGCCAGGGAGGCCTCCTGTGGTCAGGGGGTGTCGGCCTGGAGGCCTGGGCTGACAGGCTGGATGGAACCCTGCTTCGCTAGAGAGGCCTCAGTGACAAGTCTCTGGTCCATCTGGAGGTCGGAAACGGAAGGCGCCATGCACATGGGGAGCCAGCTTCTCACCCCTAACATGTCCCAGATTTGTGCTGCCGAGGGTCGGGGCCAGTTGTGTGAAATTCCCGCTGCTTTCCCTTTTCTAAAAAGAGCCAGAGGATGAGACGTCAGACATGTTTCTTTGAGCAGGGTGATAAAGTGTGCCCCAGTGCAGTGGGCCCTAGGGGGACAGTAAGGTGGATAATCTCCAGCTCTGGAAAAACCCCAAATCACCTGTGATTAGCTTTGGAATGTGTGTGTGTGTAGAGCAAGCGGGGATAGGGGAGAGAAAGCGAAAGGCAGGTTTAACTGAGTATTATGCTTGCTTTAGCTGATATTAAAATACAGAAACATTCCCTGGATCTTCACCGACTAATGACAGGTGCTAGGACACAATGGGCATTTTGGGGCACAGGGAGCAAATGAGGTAGAAAATTTGTAAGATAATGAAGTTACAATTGTGGAATGAATGAAGTGCTTACTACACTTGAGGATTCTTTTAAATTGAACATAAAGTAAACTCGTGGTTAAGCTTCTGTTGCTCGGAGTTCTCCAGGTGATCTAGGAAGGGAAGGGGCTTTCTTCTGTATGTAAAGAAGAGTCCTCGGGGATAAGCCCTGTCCAGGAGGTGGCTGGTGATTAGCACGATTAGTGTATGGCTGTATTCCTGGGAAGGGAACCTTCCAGTAGGAGAAGTGCAGATGAACTTCAGAGAACTCTGGCAGAAGTCCCCAAAGGAGCACATATTTTATGAGCCCTGACTCGAGAACAGGGCCGTCATACCCCTGGGACCACATGCTTGCTTCTTGCTACCAGCATCAGCATGTATACACTGTCATGTGTAAAACTGGAGAAGGAAATGGCACCCCACTCCAGTATGCTTGCCTGGAGAATCCCATGGACAGAGGAGCCTGGCAGGCTAAAGTCTACGGGGTCACAAAGAGTTGGACATGACTGAGTGAGTGGGCATGCATGTATAAAATGGATAGCTGGTGAGAAGTTGCTATATAACAAGGGAGCCCAGCTTGATGCTCTGTGATGACCTAGAGGGGTGGGCTGGGGGGAGGGGAGGGAGGCTGGAGAAGGAGGGGATATATGTATAATTATGGCTGATTCTTGTATGGCAGAAACCAATACAGTGTTGTTTAAAAAAAAGACATTTTCCAGTACTGCAATTTTAGAGACTCCTGAAGGAGAAAGATCCTCTTTCTTTTACATTGTTTATTTTTTATATTGTTTTACAGAGTATTAACTTTATCCCAACTTGGTCGACTGTGGGATTGAATTCTCCAGCCTGTTAAAGTGGTCTGTACCTGGCTTACTCTTTTTACCGTAGTTTTGTGCCCTCCAGTTTCTTATTTTACAGTTTTTTTTTTTTTTTTGGATTATCTGGAATGATAAACTGGAGTCACTCCTAAACTTTCCTACAGCCCCGTCACTCAACCTATCCACCCATTCATCCATGGGGCTGGTTGTGTTTATGGAGATATCTGCTTTATATTCTCTATGGACAAGGCAGACATGAAGCATACCCTATGGGCTCTGCTCACCCAGAGATTATAATCCCATGAAGAGAATGATATATTTTGAAGAAATATAAATAATTGCTTTTCCAAAAATGGCCATAATATGCTGTAGTCCAAGGTAGAAAGTTAATAAATTTTGAATTTCCCCAGTACATGAGTGAGTTTTCTCACTCACATGGGAAGTTTTCATAGTAGACTGATGTAGTTACCATACTTTCTGGATATTCCACAGCCAACAGCATATAGATTTGGGTGAGTTTTAAAGAATTGACCCTGACAATAGCAACAGAGTAGAAGTCCCTGGGATTCTCGTGATATTGGGAAGGTTATTAGACTTTGCAGAGTCCCCTGATGGAATTCTTTCTCTCCTAATTGTGGAATGGAAGGTGGCACTGCAAAGGTCTGAATCCTCACTCCATTTTTTTTAAATTTATTATTTATTTTTAATTTAAATTTAATTTTATTTTTTTACTTTACAATACTGTATTGATTTTGCCCTACATTGACATAATCCATCACAGGTGTACATGAATTTAGACGATCCTAGCCTTACTGGAGGTCTTTGCCAATGGCTCAGCAGTAAAGAATCTGCCAATGCAGAAGACGTGGGTTCAATCCCTGGGTTGGGAAGATCCCCTGGAGGAGGAGATGGCAACCCACTCCAGTGTTCTTGTCTAAGAAATCCCATGGACAGAGGAGCCTGGTGGGCTCCAGTCCATTGGGTTGCAAGTAGTCAGACACAATCAAGCGTGCAGAGGAGGAGACTTATGCTTTATAAGATGAGGACAATACCACCTGCTTGCAGAGTTGCTGTGAGAATTTGAGTCAGTAATTGTCCAAACACATGGCTCATAGTAGAGCCTCAGTCGATAGCAACTATTACAGTAATATTCAATCCTAGACTCTTGAGACAGGTAGATTCTCTGCAACGTGTCACAGAAATCAGCTAGAAAAGGTGATGGGGAATTGCTGCAGTAGAAATGAATGGTGTAATTTTATCACTTAATAACTCTGGGACTGAGAAAAATATATAACCGCTCCAAATCCAAACCTCTCATCTATATTACCTGATTTATAGGCCTGTTGGAAGGATTGAAACAGCCATCATGAAAATGTTTCCACTTTAAATGTAAAATCTCTGGATACAATTTGACTCAAATGTGCGCTGGTAAGGATGTTCCTTAGTGAAGATGAGGGAATCTGAAGTGTGCCTTCATAGTTCTGAAAGCAGTTCCTAGGCTAGGAAGGAAATGGTTTTTGCAATTCTTAGATAAATAGAAAAACTGAGACTTAGAGAAGTTGTGACATGCCCAAGACTGTGACAAAGTCAAATAATAACTTGGTTCTCTGATCTGGCAGTTTCTGTCAAACAACTTTAAAAGCAGGAGATGGCCCAATGTCACTGCCAGAGTGCTTCCCACCCCCTGACCCCCCAAGTTTTCACGAATGAGGCTAGTGGAGCCTGCAACACCACTTTTGTGAGAATTTGTCAAATGGTTCTCTTGTTCCAGAAGGTTTACAGTATGTAAAGTTCAAGCAATCCCAAAGATTGATTGTAGTCTCAGGTACTGTAAAGAAAATACTTTTAAGCTTCTTTTAAAAATAAAATTCCTCCGAGGAGATGTTTGGCCTGTGGGTAACGTGTTTGAAACATATTTTCTGTAAAACTCAACCTCATCAGTCTACTTGCAAATCCAGAAAGACAGCTTTTGTTGCACACATCAGGGCTTGTCACAAACTCTCCCCATTCACAGTGGGGGATAAAGAGAAATGAACCACAGGCTCAAGGTGTCTCCATCCCATTTCCCCCCAGTAGTTCAGCAACTAAGGATGTGAGTCTAGTGTCACACTCAGCCTCAGCTCTGGAAGCCAGAGCTTGAGATCCAGACACCAATAGAGAGACCATTTTCTTACCCCTTGTTTTAGCATTTCTCACACCCTATACTTTAGATGGAGCTTGGAAGGGGCTGAAAGCTGTCATCCTCTTACCCATTGGTAGAGTCCTGCCTCTCCAAGAAAGGCTTTCTCCCCACTCGGAGTCCTGGTTATGTCTATGGCTCCTGAAGAGTCAGTCTGTGATGGTTCAACTATTCATTCATCAGAACTGTCAGACCTGGGCACCTATTCTCCCTTCTGCTGGCTGCCTCACTCTAAAACACTCATCCTCCACAAATTTTGAAATCACTGAAGAAAGGAAACAACATAAAAACTCAATTCCAACTAACACTTTGTAATTTATTGCTGTATAGCTGGAGGAGTTGCCGTTTAATAAATGGAGGTGACTATCTCAAAAGGGAGTGAAGTAAGTCAGAAAGAGAAACACAAATTTCGTATGTTAACATATGTATATGGAATCTAGAAAAAATGGTACTGATGAACATATTTGCAGGGCAGGAATAGAGATGCAGACATAGAGAACAGGCTTTGGACACAGCGGGAGAGGGAGAGGGAGAGGGTGGAATGAATTGAGAGTAGCATTGAAACATTCACGTAAAATAGATAGCTAGTGGGAAGTTGCCGTGTAACACAGGGAGTTCAAGCTGGTGCTCTGTGCAACCTAGAGGGGTGCAATGGGGTGAGGGGGAGGTTCAAGGGGGAGGGGATATATGTATACCAATGGCTGATTCATGTTGTTACATAGCAGAAGACAACATGATATTGTGAAGTAATAATCCTTCAATTAAAAATAAAATTAGGAAAAATGAATGAAGTAGTCATGTCCTCAAGGACCATCACTTGAGTGCCCACCGCCTCCCCCATTTTTTCTTAGTTTACGAGATTGCTGGTTCAGGGATGGAGGGGAGCATTCTCAGGATACAGATGAGTGTTGTGGGGCTCAGCAAAGACCCAGATGTGTCCTAAGTGAACCAGGTTGAGTCCCACATTGGACAGACTATTTTTAGCTTTCATCAGCTTTCCTCAAGACACTCTCCTTTAATATTGTGCCTTGAACTGATGTAATTTCTTGTAATAAAAGGATTAAGGTCTGTCCTTCTTCATCTGCATATTCCACATGCCTATTCAGAGGGCTGTCTTAGGAGCAGCAGTTTCACACTGGGAAATCTGAGCCTGGATTATGTGTCAGGGGAGCTTTATGAGGCATTCCACGATGTCTAGATTTTAATTTTGCTTTTATTTAGTTGTGACAAGATGTGTTGGACTGAGATGCCTTTGGGCTCTAGCCCTGGAATTTATGAATAGAGAATGCTGCAGGGTTATGGCATGGGTGAGGCTGGAAGATGTCACCTCCGCACACGGGTTCATCACAATAACATATGTTAGAAGAATAAACTAACCTTGGAACAGTAAACACACACACACACACACACACACACTCCTACGCATACACATATGATACACAGCAAGGCCACTGTCAAATCCTGGACAGCTCTGTTTGGTTCTCAAGGCTGCTTTTTCCTCTTAGTCTTGTGAAAGCTGGGGAGCAGCTTCATGGGTATTCTTTTTGTCTCCCTCTTGGGCACAGGAATGTGAGAGGACAGGAGTCAGAAGTCATGTGTCTGGGCCCTTCTCAGCCATTCTTCATGTCCACTTATTCCTGGAAGTAATTCATCCTATCTGTCCCCTGTCTAATCTCTCTCTGGACCCTCCCCCTGAGCTGCCTCCAAGGTGGCAGGTGACAGGCTGGCCTGGCCGAGAACAAAGATGGTTATCCTTGGCTGCCACCTGTCTCCCTCTGCGTGCCTGCCCTATCTTGTTGTGCTCCCTCCACGTGTCTAACAGACACCGCAAGGCCTCTGGGCAGGGGCTTTTTTTATTTTTATTTTTTTCCTTTTAAAAAAATTCTCTAGTTTCTTCTGTGGTTAGATGGCTTATGTTTGATGTTTAACTTTTCTACACCTCCATTTCTCTTCATTCTTAAAAAATGCCAACAGAAAAATCTTTAAAATGAACACATTGTGTTGCTGTTCTATATACTGGAAAAAAAAAGGTAAAATGAGGTATGGAATGTGCCATGGTCTGAATGTTTGTGTCCCTCAGAAATTCATATGTAGAAAATAGAAATCCTGATACCCACTCCCAAGTGGTATTAGAAGGTGGAGCCTTTGAGAGGTGATTAGGTCATGATAGCAGAGCCCTCCTGAATGGGATTGTGTGAGCCTAGTCACATCTGACTCTTTGCGACCCTTTGGACTATCATTTGCCAGGCTCCTCTCTCCCTGGGATTTTTCAGGCAAGAATACTGGAGTGGGTTGCCATTTCCTTCCCCAGAGGATCTTCCTAAACCCATGTTTCCTGTGTCTCCTGCATTGCAGGCAGATTCTTTACTCACTGAGCCACTGGGGAAGCCCCCGTGTGAATGAGATTAGTGTCCTTATGAAAGTGATTATACAGACCTCCCTAGCCCCTCCTACCACGTGCGGGCACAGGGAAGACACAGCTCTCTATGAATTAGGAAGAGTGCTCTCCCCAGACATGGAATCTGCTGATGCCTTGACCTTGGACTTCCCAGTCTCCAGAATTGTAAGAAATGCATTTCTGTTGCTTATAAGCCAACCAGTCTATGATATTTTGTTGTAGCAGCTTGAACTAACTAAGACAGGAGGATTTTGATGGCCACTGGCAGGTTCCTGAGAGCGCTGGGGATTGCCAGGGAGAAGAGAGGTTAGTCAAGGAGGGGTCTCCCTGGTCTTACTGAGAGTGGAGACCAGCACACAGACCAGGCCCAGGTCAAGGTCCTCTGGTTGTTTTGCTCAGAACAGAATAGACTTTATGATTTGGACCTTGAGGTTGGCAGTTTCCTATAGTAGAAAAACTGACTGGCCTCATGGCCAGGGAAAGATACCTTTCTTAAGTACTTTTATTAGTACTGTGCTTAAGATTCTTGTAGTAAATACACGAATTTAGGGTTAGAAAAGGTCCAGGGCTTGGTGGAAATCACTATTTCTTTCTTTAACCCACCCACCCACACATCCATCCATCCATCCATTCTTTGATCTACTTCTCCATCTCCCCAGACTGATTAACCACAGTGAAATGGAAGAAAGTTTTAGAAGATAAACATGGATAGCATGCCCCTCAACTTCATCTACCTACGCTTGAGTCACTGCAATGTGACCAGAAGATTAGAGGGCTGAAAGTGAAAGGAGAAAGATAATGCCTTAGGTGAGGAGGGGTCAACTTGGGAAATTTTCCTAGAGGATTAATTGACTGAGGTAGAAGAAAAGCCATGTGGAAGAGGAAAAGCATTCCAGATTGGGAGAAAGACGTACAGAATGCTTGAAGATGGGGAGGAAGGGACTAGTGGACATGGTCCAGGGCCTGTAATGGGCTATCCATCGGTTGGGCACTCAGTAACGAGAGCAGCAATGACAGCTGGGGGAGGGCTAGTAGAATAAAGATGATGGAAACTTCCAGGGTGCTGTTTGAGAGTCCAGTGAAGAAGTCATGTATTGCAGGCTTATTTAGGGAAGTGCAACAAGCAGAGGGATGGTCGTCAGTACAAGCCAGGATGAGCATTCCATATCAGTCTGTCTGTCCTACAACTGATCTGTGTCTATGGTGGAGGAAATGGTCTGGTTGAGATAGTGAAAATGTGTGATGTGTTCACACCCAAAAGGCCAGAGGCCACTTCAGTGGCACCATGAAGGTGATGAGAGTAACAGTCCCAGCGAGTAGGTGCTCTAACTAGACACCAAGGCCTAGAGAAACAAGAGCTGAGTGCTTGCCATCAAGGTGCAGAGAGCTGTGGTCTCAGCCCTCAGAACAGCATCAAAAGGAGTTGTTCAGAGCAAAATGCATTCCATGTGTTGGCCCTGCCCATATGTTTCTTGTCAACGAGGCTGATCTTCCTGGATTTGGAAGGATTTCTGTTTGAAATTTTATGAGTCTTGGCTGGGAAGCAGCACTTACCCTCGAGTTGTGGGAGTTAATGGTCTTTTCTGGCGGCATGACTCTGGGAGCCTGAGGGAGTTCCCAAATGCCAGGCAAGGAAAAACCTGTAACTCATATTTCAACTTAAAATTGCACTTTATAGGTAGCCAGGGACCAAAGACTCTTCAGAGCCCTTCTTCAGCATCACCTCAGAATCTGATGTGGTGTATCTGCCCTCGCAGAGGCTTCCTTGGGTTAGCACTTAGAGCTCAGGCTAGAATTCTTATGAGGAATGTGCCCAAGTTAAGGGCCCCTCCCTGTGCCAAATAGAGACATCAGCCTACACCCAGGGCAGGAGCTGCATTTGAGCCTTAGTCTTCCTACCTAATATCACATAAGTAGAGAAGTACTTAAATAGAGAAGTCAACACTAGCCCTCCGCACACTGACACCTACTTGATTGACTTCAAACAACATTTAGGGGGCAGAGACTTGGAGTTATTCATTGTATTGGGTGCCATGATAAATGCAAAGGGACAAGAATGGGATGGAAATCCAGAGGATCTTAGTTCAAGCTCTGTGCAACCATAATCCATCAAGTTATACCATGATTGCCAATCATCACCCTCTCTGGGCTTCTGTCTTGTCATTTGTAAAACAAGGAGCTTGGACCAGTTAGTACAAGTGCTGAAGAAATTCCAGGTAATGTAAAGATTCTTAAAATATTAGTCTAAGGAGGGTAAATGAAAGAAGATCTTGGAGTTCATTCAAATAATTGGTGTTTTGTATGAGTGTCACTTAACTGCCTGTGTCTATGGTAGACTGTCTAGTTGGGATTGCTTAAGAAAGACTCCTTACTGCCTCCCAGCCTGGCCGTCTGAGTGATAGTGTTGTGAAACACTTGTGAAAGTGTTGGTCACTCAGTCACTCCGACTGTTTGCGACCCAGTGGACTGTAGCCCATCAGGCACCTCTGTCCATGGATTTCTCCAGGCAAGAATACTGGACTGGGTAGCCATTCCTTTCTCCAGGGGATCTTCCCAACCGAGGCATCAAACCCAGGTCTCTTGCATTGCAGGCGGGTTTATCTTTGCCATCCCATCATCTCTATGCCAGCCCGATATCTCATATGCTAGTTCCCTACAGATGAACTGCTATTTACAGCAGTGATCCTAGACCAGGTCCCTGACCTGTTTCCATTCTAGTGGTCTTTCTGCCTGGGCCTGACTCTTGGCCCTGGCTGCTGTTTACTCTTTCCTGTCGTTGCATGTGGGGTTGCTTTTTGTTCTTCTTGGCTTGACTCTTAGCTTCTCTTCAAGGTCTTGGCTGGAACCCACACATAGACTCAACTCTTTTCAAACTATCTTAGGTAGGATTTGAGTGCCCCATTTGATCCTTCATGACTTAATTCTTGTTGCTGGGCAGAAAAGAATGGAAAGCAAGGGAACTTGAAACTCTTGAATACTCCTAGCTGGGCAATAAATATTGTACTAGAATTTTAGCCAAAAGTAGTATGTGTATAGGACACTGTATAAGATGAGTTAAAGTATGGCTCCCTGAGGGCTCCAACTATCAGTCCTAGTTTTCTCTTTTGAGGTCACACGTGAACAAGTTTAATTCCTTTCTTATCAGACGACTCTTCACATATTTAATTACAATTATCAAGCTCTCAACCTTCTGTTATCATCTTATACCCCTGCCAAGTCAGCTTTTCCTCAGGCAAAACATGTCAGATTTTCCAACATTCTTCAGATATTATGGTTTTGAATATTTGTGCCAACCTGACTGCTCTCCCTAATCCTGTCCAGCTGACTGTATTCCTTTTCCTTTGAGTGCCCAGCGCTGTACACTACACCTTAGATTTGGCTCTGGTCAGCCCAGGGAGCTGGATTCCTTTGCTGTAAGTCATACTTCCCACAGTGAGTTCCATTCATCCCGGTTTCTGGGACATGCTCTGGGGTCAGGGATGGGAGTCAGTTAGTTTCAGTCAAATATATTTGGGAAATCCTGCAGATTATCCTCCCCTCTTGGAGATTTCAAAATGCACATGAGAGTACTAAAAGGTCGAAGTAGTCCTGCTTACCTTTACCTAGCCTAGTGTTTCCCAGTCTTATTTGACCACAGAGCTATTTGCAAAAGTATCACACATAAGCCTCCCTGGTGTGCCTGAAGATCTGGGAAGCAGAGCTCAACTTCTGTTTTGATGTCATTTTCCCCCTCTTCTTTCTCTTTCCCTCTTCTTCCTTTCACACCTACTTCTTTCTTCCTTCGTCTGCTGCTGCTGCTGCTGCTAAGTCGCTTCAGTCGTGTCCGACTCTGTGCGACCCCATAGATGGCAGCCCACGAGGCTCCACCGTCCCTGGGATTCTCCAGGCAAGAACACGAGTGGGTTGCCATTTCCTTCTCCAATGCCCTTCTATAATGTCACACTGAGTGTGTGTGCGTGTGTGTGTGAGCACTCAGTGGTGTCCTCCTCTTTGTGACCCCTTGGACTCTAGCTTTCCAGGCTCCTCTGTCCATGGTTTTCCAGGCAAGAATAGTGGAGTGGGTTGCCCAGGGCAAGACCCCACGTCTCCTGCATTGGCAGGCAAATTCTTTACCACTCGTGCCACCTGGGAAGTCCTTTGAATACGATGATACAATTAATTGTAATTGTCCTAATTATATCATCCAGCCTATATCCTGGTGTCCAGCCTTTGTTTCTCTACACTTTCATGAGGCTGTCTTGGAATGCTCATCAAATGCTTTGCTGCCATTGTATTCATTACCAGGTCAGATTCCCTAAGATGCCTGTATAGAATAACCCTGTCCTAGGAGAAGATGAAATTGGTATGACAGGACTTTGCATTTCAGAACCCATGCAGAAGTTTAGAAATAGAGGTGAACCTTGAAGGGCAGGTAGGATTTAAATAAGCAGAGAGGATCAGAAAGAGTAGAGGTAGTCGTGAGTAATGTATTTTTCAGAGTTTACTGTTATAAGGCTCTAGGCAGGGAGCTGCAAGGAAGGGGATTGTGTAAGATGGATAAATAGCTAGTAATTTAGCTTTATAATTACTACTTAAAGGATGAAATGTGATAAGTGTTAAAAGGAATGAATAAAGTACCATAGAACTTTTATTACCAGGATAACTGGGGAAAGCTTCACAGAAGAAGTGGGCCCTGAGCTAGTCTCCAGCAGGCAGGGAAGGAGGGCCTCCAGTTCAACACTTTGGTGATGAAGCAGATCCCCTTGATCATTAATTCAGTGTAATTAAGGAGAGAAAAGACTTGGTAGGGATGGAGAGTCACTGACATGCGTGGCAGCATGGCGTGAGAGAAGACCCCCATTCTGCAGACAGTGTAGGAGGGAAGACACAGGTGGCAGGAGGGTCATAAGACAGATGCAGGGGGATGAAGGCCTGGGCTGAGGTTGTAGCCACATAGATGAAATCAACAGAAACATTCTTCAAAGGAAAAAACAGCAGGATATAATGTCGTTGGGATCAGGAATGAAAGAAAGAGTAAAAAATGCTTGTGAAGCTTTCCATCTATGAGGCCAGGAGGGGGACCACGGGAGGGGATGTCACGAGAGAGGGGAAGGAAGGTGACATATTCAGTCACAAGAGGGGGCTTCGGCTGGCAAATACCCTTGCTCCCCACAAGTGGGTGAAAAGCCTGGGATTAAACATTCTGAGTGATTAGAGCTGGTCTAGGGCCAACTCGGATTTTTATTTTGTTTCAAACATTTCTGGATGTGGTGAGGTTAACTCATGTCACTTGTATGAGCCAGTTTCACAGAACAAAACACATTTTTGTGTTTGTTGGACAGGGGGCGGTGCAGGAAGTAATTCTGGTGTATGTTGCCCTGGAGCCAAATGGCACAACGGGGTCTTTTCTTGGGGGTTTTCCACTGTGGGACTTTTCAAATGTTCAAACACTATGACTCCTGTTCTGGGACTAAAGCGGGTCTAAGACCAACCCATATAGATCCCTGGAACCTCCGCGCTGGTTCCCTCTTGCTCTTCTCCACTGATGCCTCTGGCATCAATCTGCTGAAACAAACCAGCTGGAATAACTGCAATTCATTGATTCGTTGATTGATTGCTTCTTTCATTTCAAAGATGCGCACGTGCGTGTGTGTGTTTGTGTGTGTGTGTGTGTGTGTGTTAGTTGCTCAGTTGTGTCCGACTCTTTGCGACCCCATGAACTGTAGCCCGCGAGGCTTCTGTGTCCATGGAATTCTCCAGGCAAGAATACTGGAGTGGATTGCCGTTCCCTTCTCCAAAGGATCTTCCACACCCAGAGATCGAACCCTGGTCTCTTGCATTGCAGACAGATTCTTGACCATTTGAGCTATAGGTTCTACTTCCCAATGTCAGATTGGTCCTTGTGGGAAAATCAGCTCTTACTTCCTCCTGGTCAGTCCTTGCTCTCACCTTCCCCACATCATATTTTGTACCTTTTCCCCATTTGTTTCCATTTTCTGGACGAGGGTTGTCTAAGCAGAAGCTGTAGAACAGTGGTAGACCACCCACTGTCACCTGTCTTTCCATGCTGTCACATGCTTATCACCTCTCCACACTAAAGTATGCGTCAGGCTCTTTCAGGACCATTAGGGTGAGAGAGGGCAGCTAAGGGAAAAAGAGGAGCCTGCGGCTGCCTCTAGTCCTCATATCTCGTGGAAGCGGCTAGGGCAGCGTTTCATTCGGTAGCAGCACCAAGGGGCCAGGGAACCGAGGGACATTGCCCGAGGGCAGCAGACCACTCAGTCATGGTCACGGCAATTGTCTTTAGTAGAAAGACACCCTAGTTCAACACTCTCTGTTCAGGGGCACTGGTCTTTGTATATCCAACCTGTCCCACTTTAGCCTTTCTCCCCTTGGGTTCCCTGCCCCTAGACTTGCTCCTCAGACAAGGAAGACTGTCAAAGTCACTCTCTGAGGACTCAGAGGGATTCTGTGTCACCCATTACTTTTAAACAGTAACAGTGCTTCTCCCATATGCCTATTGCACCTATTTCAAAGAAAGCAAGTTTTCCTCTAGTGGAAAATTGTTTGGTCTCAAGATTTATTTAAGAAAACTTTCTATAAACTAAGCTGAATTTATCAAGCAAAAAAAAAAAAATAGGCTTTGCAGCAGGACTCATCACGTGTCCTCCAAACAATCACAGTTATAATCTGATAGTACTTACCACTTGCAAAGACCTTTGCACTATTTCATTTAATTCTTGCCATTAATTCTTAATTACAAGAATTATGTGACAACTGATTAGCTCCATTTTACACATCAGAAAAGATCAAAGACATGGGAAGAGATCGAATAGCTTTCCAGTGGTGAATGAAAGAGCTAGTTAGTTAAGGAGCCCAGATGCAAATCAGAAATAAGCCAATTCAAAACTGCGTTAGCTTCCACGCCGTGGGAGAGCCCCTGGAAACCTAGAACATTCATGTCTGTCTTCTGACTCTCCTGTCTCCCCTTTCGCCTAGGATTCACTGTGGTGTTGGAGCAGTGAACACCTCCCAGCTCCATTTCCCACACCCAGGTCTGAATCGCTGGTGGAGCCTTTTCAGGTGATGACTGGCAGCAGTGAGCTGTGTCTCCCTCCTCAGATTCCTGACCCTTTGCTACTCCTGGGGAAGGTTTTGAATTAGTTCAAAGCATCATGGAGAAAACTAGAAGCTGCTGTACCTTCTGTGAGGTTCTCAAGGTGAGCAGGGTTCTGCAAGAACTGCTCTCCAGGAAGCCCTTGGCTCTTTCTGTGGCCCAGGCTGGCTCACTCTCTCAGGTGGGGTTGGAGTTGGGGAGGAGGTGAGGGAAAGGGCCACAGGCAACTATAGGCCAAACACCAGATGATGCCTTGCTCAGTCCCAGAACATTTAAGGATGTGAGGATTTCTCATGCCTTCAGGGCATGAATTGTTAATAACAGAATCTCAGAAGAAAAAATAGCAATTACTCTGATTTAATGTTACCCTGTGGACATTATTAAATTCGGCACTGCCCACTTGATTGTTGTTGAATGTTCCTCTTAGAGCAGGGGGAGTGGGCATTTCTCCCAGCATGGATGGAACCGTGTGTATAGGATGGGAGAGGAAGGGGAAGCTGAAGAAAAGCTCTTGGGAAGAAAGCTGCACAGATCGATCTGGGAAGTGCTGATGTGGTGGGGAGGGGTGCCTCATGGATCCAACCTCTAGGGAGCAGTTCTCTGCCAGTGTGCTAGGCCCTGAGGATACACCAGATCACACTTCTAGAATGCAGACAGACCTTGTAGGTGCAGCGAGGCCAGTGTCTCCTTTTATCCATGAGGAGTCTCTGGCCCCTGGAAGTCTTTCCCAAGGTCACCCAGCTAGTAAGCAGAAGAATGATAGCTAGAATCCAGCTTTCCAGACTTCCAGATTCATGATCTCTTTCTTGGACCTGGGCACTGTGGAACCTTAGACAGAGTGGGTTTTACAGTCACACACACACACCTGTGATGAATCAGTCACCAGTGCTGTAAACTTGGTCTTTGCACCCCACTCTTTCTATCTGTAAAATGAAGCTAGTAGTACTCCAGTGTGGTGAGGACTGCATAAATATTGTAGGTAAATTTTCTACCTACAGGAGGTGCTTAACGAACCTTCCTCCTCCCCACACCTCATCCTTGTGTGTGGGCTCTGTGGGAAAGAGCTGGGAGCTGCTAAAGGAAGATTTCCCCTCAGCACTGTCCCAGAGCAGAAAGGTCCAGGCTCAGAACTCCTGACCTGATGAAGCTGCACTCCTGTGCCCTGGCAGGAGGGGCAGCTTAGGGACCAGGTGCACTAGCACCTCTTCGCCATAGACCACAGGTATAGGCCTGCCTTTTGCTCCTGCACCTTCTCCTGGGGGCTGGCCCTGGCTCCACCCCTGCCGAGTCCAGTGGTCCTTGGGTGCTGGAAGGGAGGCTTTTTCTCATTTTCCTTAAAAAAAAGTATATATGTATATATATATATACATATATGTACATTTATAAATATAATACATACATGTACGTGTATAAATATAATACATACATATATATAATGCATAATACATATATGTGTGTTTGTGAAAGTGTTAGTTGCTCAGTCGTATCCGACTCTTTGTGACCCCATGAACTGTATTCTACCAGGCTCCTCTGTCCACGGGATTTCTCAGGCAAGAATACTGGAGTGGGTAGCCATTCCCTTCTTTAGGGGATCTTCCCGACCCAGGGATCAAGTGAGGGTCTCCTGTATTGTAGGTGGTTTCTTTACCATCTGAGCCACCTTGGAAGCCCTTGTGAGTGTGATTATTTTTTTAATGTAAATAAATATATAGGAGAAAAATGAATGCACTTTACTCACTGCCCACCAAAAATCTCTTCCAACCACTCCAATGAAGGAAGGACAGTCAAGGCTCTGATCTATTGACCCAAAGATCCTGGACCCAAACTTTCTTAGATCTTTCACTTCCTTCATCTCTGACTGGTTTATTGGCATATTAAGCCTGTAATAATAGGCGGTAATAGTTGTTACAGCAGTAATAGCAATGGCTAGCAATTTGTGTTTTGTGCAGGGTTCTGTGTTGGTGTGAAGTCGGGATTATTACTATCCTCCTGTTACAGAAGAGGAAACTGAGGCTTAAACAAGTTTGGTAATTTTCTCATAGTTGCACAACCAATGAGTAGCTGAGCTTGGATTTGAATTTAGACTTGGCTGATTCTGGAGGGAGCCCCTCTTGATCATGGTGGTCTATACAACACATAATATACAGGAGAAAGTCTACTGTGAGCCTGCCACCTTAGATCAGGCCCATCCTTCCCTACCCCAAGGCACCGCCCCCTGTCCCTGCCCGCCCTCCCCACCCACCCCAGCAACTAACCCCTGGACTCAGATCTGAGGCAATTGAGCAGGCCTGGCAGAGTCAGCTGCCAGGAAGGACTTGTCTTCATTACTTTCACAGACTGTGACAGAAGCAAATAAAACATGAAGAGAAAGCTTCCCCCAAGGGTTCCTCCAACCACTTGCCCTCCCTGAGTGGTTAGACTGGCTGTTTAAAATCCTTCGGTCACAGCATGAAGGTCATAAAATGGGAAGGCTGCAATTTCCTCCCTTCCACACCAGCTCTGGCAGCATAAGGAATTGATGGAGGATGGGGATTTGTAGCCAGTCTTGACTCCTCACTCAGCAGGCCTGGGCAGGCTTCATAGGCTGTGCTGTAGTTGGGACTGAAAGGGCATTTCCATCTCTGAGTTCAGAAAGTTGGGAAATGGTGCCTAAAAGAACATTACCACCATCACTAGCGTTTTGTAGAGTTTTGTCGTTTCAGAGCATTTATGCTTTTTATCTTGTACCTATGTCTCCTGTTTATTGCCCAAGTTTCCTGAACCACAGTTTGTGAGTCTTCTTGACCTTAACTATTGAAGTTTCAGTAAAGGTTAAAGAGTTTATCAAGAAAGTTATTAAATTATTTTGACCCTTTTGCCCTTAAAGAAGCACTGAATTTGGTTTTGAGCCTTAATTAGGAGTCAGAAGAATTAGATTTTGAGCCTTAATTTTTTTCGTCTGTAAGAGGGAGATAACACTGACTTTGCCTGTTGTACGTGGATAGTATGGGTATCAAATGAAATGCATGTAAATAGGTATTGGAAATTAGGTATTTCCAACACCAAAAATAGGTATTGGTATCCTAAAACTATATAAAATAAATGGAAGTTACTACTACATATAATGCATGTGTTTAGCTTCATAATCATGCAATATACATTTCTCACTGTCTGACCCTGAAATCTATCTCTCCTTATTTTTCAATGTATTCAATTAACTTTTATTTATTGTTTAGTACATAAGTCCTTTTAAAAAAGACTTTTATTTTTAGGGCAATTTTAAATTTACAAAAAAATTGAGAGGAATGTCCATGTACTTTTCACCCCAACATGTATATTGCTTCTCACCTTATCATCACTCATCAGAATGGTGTGTGTGTGTGTGTGTGTGTGTGTATATATATATATATATATATATATAGTTGACCAAGGATTAACCTGCATTGATACATCATGATAATTTAGAATCTATAGTTTGCCTTAGAGTTCACTATTGGTGTTATACATTCAATGGTTTTAGACAAATGTATGATGACATGAAGCCATCATTATTAAATCAAACAGAGTGTTTTCACTGCCCTAAAAATCCTTTGTGCCCTGCCTTGTTATCTCTCCTTGCTCTCCTGAACCCTTGTCAACCAATGATATTTTCATTGTGCCCATAGTTTTGCCTTTTCCAGACTGTCATATAGTTAAAATCATACAGTGTATAACCTTTTCAGGTTGGCTTCTTTCATTTAGTTACATGCATTTAAATTTCCTCCATGTCTACTTATGATTTGATTGTTTATATATCTTTTTTGCACTGAATGATATTTCATTGACTGGATGTACCACAGTTTGTTTATCCATTCATCCACTGAAGGAATCTTGAGTGTTTCCAGGCTTTGGTCATTATGAATTAAGCTGCTGTAAACATCCACATGAAGGTTTTGTTTTTTTGTGTGTGTGTGTGAACATAAGTTTTTAGCTCCTTTGTAAACCTAGACAGCATATTAAAAAGCAGAGACATTACTTTGCCAACAAAGGTCTGTCTAGTCAAGGCTATGGTTTTTCCAGAGGTCATGTATGGATGTGAGGGTTGGACTATAAAGAAAGCTGAGCACCAAAGAATTGATGCTTTTGAACTGTGGTGTTGGAGAAGACTCTTGAGAGTCCCTTGGACTGCAAGGAGATCCAATTAGTCCATCCTAGAGATCAGTCCTGGGTGTTCATTGGAAGGACTGATATTGAAGCTGAAACTCCAGTACTTTGGCTACCTGATGCAAAGAGCTGACCCATATGAAAAGACCCTGATGCTGGGAAAGATTGAGGGCAGGAGGAGAAGGGGACAACAGAGGATGAGATGGTTGGATGGCATCACCAACTCAATGGACATGGGTTTGGGTGAACTCCGGCAGTTGGTGATGGACAGGGAAGTCTGGCGTGCTGCGGTTCATGGTGTCTCAAGAGTCGGACACGACTGAGTGACTGAACTGAACTGACTGAAATACCAGGAAGTGTGGGTTGCTAGATTGTATAGTAAGAGTATGTTTACTTTTGTAAGAAAGTGCCCATCAGTCTTATAAAGAGGCTGTACCATTTTGCATTCTCACCAGCAATTTCTGTTACTCGACATCCTCACCAGCATTTGGTATTGTCACTTCTGGGTTTTGACTATTCCCATAGGTGCATGCTGGTACCTCCTTGTTGTTTTAACTTGCATTTCTTTGATGACAGGAATGTGGAGCATTTTTTCATGTGCTCCTTTGCCATCTGTAAATCTTCTTTGACAAGGTATCTGTTTAAAGTATTTGGCTCACTTTATTTATTTTTTTAATTGATTTTTATTTTTTAGTTTGTTTTGCTTTACAATACTGTATTCGTTTTGCTATACATTGACATGAATTAGCCACGAGTGTACATGAACTCCCAATCCCGACCCCTCCTCTCCCCTCCCCCCTGACACCATCTCTCTGGATTATCCCTGTGCATCAGTCCCAAGCATCCTGCATCCTGCATCGAACCTAGACCGGTGATTCGTTTCACTTATGATATCATACATGTTACACTGCCACTCTCCCAAATCATCCCACCCTCTCCCTCTCCCACAGAGTCCAAAAGGCTGTGTTGCTTTCTTATCATTGAATGTTAAGAGTTTTTTGTATATTTTAGACAACAGTCCTTTATGATATATGTCTTTGGGAAACATTTTCTCCCAGTGTAGGGCTTGTCTTTTCATTCTGTTGACATTGTCTTTTGCAGAGCAGAAGTTTTTAATTTTAGACTTTTAGCAGAAGTCTAACTTATTATTTCTTTCAAGTATTCTGTCTTTGGTGTTATATCTAAGTTATCAACATATCCAAGGTTATTTAGGTTTGATCCCATGTTATCTTATAGTAGTTTTAGAGTTTTGTGCTTTACATTAAGGTCTATGATCCATTTAAATTAATTTTTCTGAAAGGTATAAGATCTGTATCTAGATTCAGTTTTGCATGTGAATGTCCAGTTGTTTCAGTATCAGTTACTGAAGAGACTATTTTCACTCCTATATTATATTTGCTCCTTTGTCAAATATCAATTAACTATATTTATGTAGGACTATTTCAGGGCTCTCTATTCTATTTTATTGATCTATTTGTTTATCCTTTCACCATTAACATACTGTCTTGTTTACCGTAGCTTTACAGTAAGTTCTGAGGCTGGGGTCAGTATTCAGTATTATATTGGTTAATCTGGGTCTTTTGTCTCTGCATATAAATTTGTTGGTATCCATAAAATAACTTGCTGGGATTTTGATTGGGACTTCATTGAACCTATAGATCAACTAGGAATAACTAATATCTCAACAATATTATCTTTCTATCCATGTACATGGGATACCTCTCCATTTATTTAATTCTTTTATTTCTTTATTCCATTTGTGATATCCTATAGCAATAATATTCAGTTAGCAATAAATCATATATTGTTTCATGATATCTTAAATATTATTTTTAGCTCTTATTATACATCATTTTATGTAATAATAATGCATCCTTTCCCAATTATATTATAAATGCCATCTGGGTAGAAAATTAACTTTAAAAGGTTCGGTACTCTATTTAGTGTCACATGTGGCTAAGAGTCGGACACGACTGAGCGACTTCACTTTCACTTTTCACTTTCATGCATTAGAGAAGGAAATGGCAACCCACTCCAGTGTTCTTGCCTGAAGAATCCCAAGGATGGAGGAGCCTGGTGGGCTGCCGTCTATGGGGTCACACAGAGTCGGACACGACTGAAGTGACTTAGCAGCAGCAGCAGTAGTAGTAGTGGCTCACCCAGGTAAGGATTATTTAAGAGTGGCGGCTTTGCTGAGCTTTCTTCTCTTGGCACTACAGTCTTCACTGCAAATGTCAGCAAGGTCAGTTTTAGTCGGACACGACTGAAGTGACTTAGCAGCAGCAGCAGTAGTAGTAGTGGCTCACCCAGGTAAGGATTATTTAAGAGTGGCGGCTTTGCTGAGCTTTCTTCTCTTGGCACTACAGTCTTCACTGCAAATGTCAGCAAGGTCAGTTTCAGATATTTTTTTATTTTATTTTTTTTAATTTATTTATTTTAATTGGAGGCTAATTACTTTTCAGTATTGTGGTGGTTTTTGCCGTACATTGACATGAAGACAACAAAAGAGACACAGATGTAGAGAACAGACTTCTGGACTCTGTTGGAGAAGGTGAGTGTGGGATGATTTGAGAGAATAGCATTGAAACATGTATATTACCATATGTGAAACAAAGGACCAGTTCATGTTCAATGTATGAAACAGGGCACTCAAAGCCAGTGCACTGGCACAACCCAGAAGGATGGGATGGGGAGGAAAGTGGGAGGCAGGTTTGGGACGGGGCCCCAGTGTTCCCTGCAGCACTGTTTACAATAGCCTGGACGTGGAAGCAACCTCAATGTCCATTGGCAGATGAATGGGTAAGGAAGTTGTGGTACATATATGCAATGGAATATTACTTAGCTGTAGTAAAAGAATGCATTTGAATCAGTTTTAATGAGGTGGATGAAACTGGAGCCTATTATACAGAGTGAAGTAAGTCAGAGACAAAAACACCAATATAGTATATTAACACATATGTATGGAATTTAGAAAGATGGTTCAGTTCAGTTCAGTCACTCAGTCGTGTCCGACTCTTTGTGACCCCATGAATCGCAGCACGCCAGGCCTCCCTGTCCATCACCAACTCCCGGAGTGCACTCAGACTCACGTCCATTGAGTCAGTGATGCCATCCAGCCATCTCATCCTCTGTCGTCCCCTTCTCCTCCTGCCTCCAATCCCTCCCAGCAGCAGAGTCTTTTCCAATGAGTCAACTCTTCGCATGAGGTGGCCAAAGTACTGGAGTTTCAGCTTTAGCGTCATTCCTTCCAAAGAAATCCCAGGGCTGATCTCCTTCAGAATGGACTGGTTGGATCTCCTTGCAGTCCAAGGGACTCTCAAGAGTCTTCTCCAACACCACAGTTCAAAAGCATCAATTCTTCGGCACTCAGCCTTCTTCACATTCCAACTCTCACATCCATACATGACCACAGGAAAAACCATAGCCTTGACTAGACAGACCTTAGTCGGCAAAGTAATATCTCTGCTTTTGAATAGGCTATCTAGGTTGGTCATAACTTTTCTTCCAAGAAGTAAGCATCTTTTAATTTCATGGCTGCAGTCACCATCTGCAGTGATTTTGGAGCCCCAAAAAACAAAGTCTGACACTGTTTCTACTGTTTCCCCATCTATTTCCCATGAAGTGATGGGGCCAGATGCCATGATCTTAGTTGTCTGAATGTTGAACTTTAAGCCAACTTTTTCACTCTCCTGTTTCACTTTCATCAAGAGGCTTTTTAGTTCCTCTTCACTTTCTGCCATAAGGGTGGTGTCATCTACATATCTGAGGTTATTGATATTTCTCCCAGCAATCTTGATTCCAGCTTGTGTTTCTTCCAGTCCAGCATTTCTCATGATGTATTCTGCATAGAAGTTAAATAAGCAGGGTGACATATACAGCCTTGACGTACTCCTTTTCCTATTTCGAACCAGTCTGTTGTTCCATGTGGTAGCAAGACAGTAATTTCAGATATTCCTTAACATCATCTCCTCAAGCTCTTTTATGCTGACTTGAAAGTTATAAGAAGATGAGTTGATAGGAGCTGAGCTTACATTACAGAATGAACCATGTAGGATTTATTAAGTAGTAAATTTAAGAACATGGTGAATGTACATGTTGTGTATCCCCAAACATGCAATTATTAAGTTAAAAAAAAAGAGTAGTATATTTCTGGTTCTGATATTTACTACAACAACCCCGCCCCCACTCTGCCCCCATGCTCTGCAGAGTACTAGTGAAATCCTGAGCCAGGAGTGATTAAGAAGTATTTTTCTGGTGGATTCTAGTATGGAGGCTCTATCTCTGTTCTCTTTTGGGTGTCATATTGATCCAGGTAACCACGATGGTGTGATCACTCACCTAGAGCCAGATATCCTGAAGTGCAAAGTCAAGTGGGCCTTAGAAAGCATCACTATGAAGAAAGCTAGTGGAGGTGATGGAATTCCAGCTGAGCAATTTCAAATCCTAAAAGATGATGCTGTGAAAGTACTGCACTCAGTATGCCAGCAAATTTGGAAAACTCAGCAGTGGCCACAGGACTGGAAAAGGTCAGTTTTCATTCCAATCCCAAAGAAAGGCAATAACAAAACAAAGAATGTTCAAACTACTGCACAATTGTACTCATCTCGCACACTAGCAAAGTAGTTCTCAAAAAATTCTCCAAGCTAGGCTTCAACAATCTGTGAACCAAGAACTTCCAGATGTTATACATATTCATATATCCACTCTTTTAGATTCTATTCCCATATAGGTTATTACAGAGTATTGAAAAGTTCTCTGTGTTATATATAGGTTCATATTAGTTATCTATTTTATATATAGCAGTGTGGATATGTCAGTCCCAATTTCTCAGTTTATTCCTCTCACCCCTTTTCCCCTTGGTAACTGTAAGTTTCTATGTCTGTGACTCTGTTTCTATATTGTAAATATATTTATTTGTAGGGCTGTGCTTCTTAAGAAGAAAATGAATTCAGGACTGGATGATGCTACTCTCATTTTCTCCCATTTCTTATGTTTTTTTTCCCTGTGTGCCATCAAGTCTTTCCTCTTCATCCACTGAAGCAGGCTGAGTGTTTGTTGTTTAATGACTTCAATTCCGCTGTACATCTTGCATGTGAAACTTCCTTCATAAATTCTGTCAATGTGGTTCTTAGTTTAATGACTTCTATTTTGCGGTGTGTCCATACAGAACTGACATTGGGCAAACTATAAAAGCCACTGCATTGGTCCTTGTGCCCTTCTACCTTCCCTTTCTCTGTCCTTTACCTTGGAAGGCAGTGGGGGCGGGAGGCAGGACACACTTCGGGAGGCAGGACACACTTCCAGGTGTCCAGTGACCTCCTGCTACCTCCCCAGATAATAGTTTGGGATTTAAGACAGTTTTCCTTGTAAATCTGTTCTCAGCTAGCTGTCACAGAGAGGGCATCCTCACTGATGTGGGGTCTATGTAAAACCATGTGACTTGTAGGAGAAAAGGGCAAAGGACCTGAGTAATGCATCATTATGTCCCAACTCATTAAAAAGAATAAATGACTTCTGTACTCTGACAGAAGATAGGATGGAAGGAGCAAAGCAAGATCAAAGTCAGAAAGGAATATATTCTGAGAAGGAAGACAGGGATCAAAATGAGTGTTCAGTTCAGTTCAGTCGCTCAGTCGTGTCCAACTCTTTGTGACCCCATGAATCGCAGCACGCCAGGCCTCCCTGTCCATCACCAACTCCCGGAGTTCACTCAGACTCATGTCCATTGAGTCCGTGATGCCATCCAGCCATCTCATCCTCTGTTGTCCCCTTCTCCTCCTGCCCCCAATCCTCCCAGCATCAGGGTCTTTTCCAATGAGTCAACTCTTCTCATGAGGTGGCCAAAGTACTGGAGCTTCAGCTTTAGCATCATGTTAAGGATCCCATAAATCAGATAGAAGATCCTTCTATCTCCCCCCTTTTCCCTCCCAACATGAGAAGGAGGGAGATAGAAGCAGTTCCTTCGGAGCTATGCATATACGCAACTGTGGGGTATATACCCCAAAAGATGATGCTGAAATATCTGAAAAAGCAACGACTCTGATCAATTTCAGTATTACTTTATGAGGTAAAGTGAGGTAAAAGGTCATTTTGGACTTCATTTTTTTTAACGTATTGTTTTATTTTTTTTTTAAGTATACGAAAACACCAAGAATCATCTAACAAAAATGAATGTACTGGCTAACCTCAGAATTATGAAGTATTACTGTTTTGAGATATTTGCTCTAGACATTTATTGGCGAAGTAAACTTTCCTTAGATCAAGTAAAACTCCTTTTAAATCCCCACCTTAGTGGTGTCCCCCACTTTCTCCACACAGACTGCCATGGTTTTGAATTTGGGAGAGTTCTTCTAATCTCTAGACTTGAAGGTGATCGATAAAAAACAGCTGATCTTAAAGACAAGGAAATAACAGAAAACTTTGTGTGTGTGTGGCGGGGGTGAGGCGGGGAAGTAGGATATAGTCTTAGATACAAGTAGCCAAGGATGGGAACCCTGGTACCATCCTTAGATCTAGAGAAGCAAAGGTCATAGAAAATAGATGTAAATCCAGGGTTCTGAAGCACTGATTTAAAAGACTGGGAGAATCCAAAAATTATAATTGTGAGGATTCAACTACAAATGAACCCAATAAGGAAGAAAATGGGAAACAAACTTTAGAAATAATGTGGTTGCCACAGTAGCCCTCTTTGGGTTCAGTTTTCCAAGGGCACATCAAGAGATGTGCAAGGAAGTGCTCTACCCCATGTTAGCAGACTTGTAACAGGAACGTCACAATTCCAAACTGCTGAAGGAAATGAAGTTTTCAAATATGCTGAGAACAAGAAGAAAAAACACAAACCTGCTTTTAAAACTATGATCAGAAGTAAAGGAAGATCAAATGAGCCACAGGCCCACTTCTTGGGATGGCTGGTGAAATGTTTAATAAACTATGGAAGGAACCCAGATCAACTCAGTTTCTATTTTTATTCATTTCCTGTGTTAAGAAGGGTGTCTTCTACATAGAAAACATGTAGATCAATCACAGTTACAGCAGAGTCTGAGGTTTGCATGTGGGATCTCCTGATGAATTGCCATCCCATAGGCAGATGAAACATGACCTGGGGGTGGATATGATTGCAGACGTAACTGCAGCTTCCTTAGTGCTTCTCTACTTGGAATGAGTAGCTGTCCTAGTTTTCAAAATGGTGGAAAAAGTATATTTAGGAATTTAGGAGACCGGACAACTTGCTTTCTTTCTTAGACAAAGTATTGGTGTGGTGTGGAGAGAAGCCCTTTGGGGCAGAAATTTGCTCAGGTTTTCTCCACTCGAGGCCCATCAGCTCCTCATGGCATGGAAACTAGAACTATCATCCTGAGGGGATTGCCCTCCCTCCAGAGGGGAAAGTTCAGGGTCGAACTCCCTGAACACAGGGAGTTCACACAGACCTTTGCTGCCCATCCCTTAGGGATTCGTCACCTCTGAACCACTTTCTGGAAGAATTTCCAGAAATCTTTTGTCAGGCCCTGAATTTGGCAGATATGGCAGCTTGGATGCCTGGGTTGGCAAGGTCTAAAAAGAGGAAGCAACCTGTTCAAATTTATACAACTATGAATGGCTGAGCTGGGATGAGAGCCAAGTGAGCTGACTCACCACCTGGGGTTCTCCCCCTTTATGCCACACTTATACTGCCTGACATGCACTTTTCATTTATTCCTACATATCTTCTATAAGACTGCATTCATTTCACACTTAATGAGCATTTATTGCAACGCAGGCACTAAGCTAGCTGCTCTGTGGCTGTAAAGATGATTAAAATATGGTTCTCAGATTTTATGAACTTCTAGTGCAGTGCGGACATTAGAAGAAATGCATTTCAGTGTGAGACTTGATGGGGAGAGGTCAAGTGCTATGGTATGATGGTTCAGTTCAGTTCAGCCGCTCAGTCATGTCCGATTCTTTGCAACCCCATGAATCGCAGCACACCAGGCCTCCCTGTCCATCACCAACTCCCGGCGTTCACTCAGACTCACGTCCATTGAGTCAGTGATGCCATCCAGCCATCTCATCCTCTGTTGTCCCCTTCTCCTCCTGCCCCCAGTCCCTCCCAGCATCAGGGTTTTTTCCAATGAGTCAACTCTTCCCATGAGGTGGCCAAAGTACTGGAGCTTCAGCTTTAGCATCATTCTTTCCAAAGAAATCCTAGGGTTGATCTCCTTCAGAATGGACTGGTTGGGTCTCCTTGCAGTCCAAGGGACTCTCAAGAGTCTTCTCCAACACCACAGTTCAAAAGCATCAATTCTTCCACGCTCAGCTTTCTTCACAGTCCAACTCTCACATCCATACATAACCACAGGAAAAACCATGGCCTTGACTAGACGGACCTTAGTCGGCAAAGTAATGTCTCTGCTTTTGAATAGGCTATCTAGGTTGGTCATAACTTTTCTTCCAAGGAGTAAGCACCTTTTAATTTCATGGCTGCAGTCACCATCTGCAGTGATTTTGGAGCCCAAAAAAATAAAGTCTGACACTGTTTCTACTGTTTCCCCATGGGACCAGATGCCATGATCTTTGTTTTCTGAATGTTGAGCTTTAAGCCAACTTTTTCACTCTCCTGTTTCACTTTCATCAAGAGGCTTTTTAGTTCCTCTTCACTTTCTGCCATAAGGGTGGTGTCATCTGCGTATCTGAGGTTATTGATATTTCTCCCGGCAATCTTGATTCCAGCTTGTGTTTCTTCCAGTCCAGCGTTTCTCATGATGTACTCTGCATATAAGTTAAATAAGCAGGGTGACAATATACAAGGCGCTGTTGTGATCTGGAGAGTTCAAGAAGGCTCAGCCATGAGGCTCAAGCCTTATGGGCAGGACAACTGCCTTACACAACTTTGTATTCTTCACAGAGAATGCAGTGTGGTAGGAACCAGGAGGGCTGCACTGGTGCCATCATTGGAGAACTTGCAGAGCTTCTTATTTTAGAATTTAGAGAACTAGTGCCACCTGCTCTTGACCTCTACTCTGAAGGATTCTGGAGAACAAGACAGTTCTCTTTCTTCTTCTTCTCTTATTATTTTTTGTCTTTCACATGCCAAAATGTCTTTCTCTGGGCTTTTCTTAAAAGATGTGATGAAGATTAAAAATGGATTTTTGTGCCAGGATGTGTCACTAACTAGGAAATGAGAGGCCAATGAGTCACAGCAAGAGGCCACACGAGTTTCTTGCTTGCCCTGGCTCCTTGGCTGGACTGCTCCCAGGACTGCCTGCAGGAACAAGAGGAAGTTATGGGGCAGGAAGCATTGCATCTTGGAGCCTTCTCGCTGAGGCAGATTGGAAGCATCTATAGCCCAGTCAGGAAGTTCAGAGAAAGGAATGGAATTGACGACATGGACATTAGGAATACATTCTTTCCCATTGAGCCCTGCTCCCTGGGGTGTAGGCCTGTGGAGTGGTTGGAACAGAGACAGCTCACTGGTTGCCTGAACTGGAAAGGACTAAAATTTAGCCTGGGGCTCCATCTGGTTTCAGAGGCCAGTGGTGAATAATACCAGGATACTAGGCGGGTAGTCTCTCAGGGTCTCTGCCCTCAAGGCCAGGCACCCACTAAGTGGATACTGGGTGTCCACAGCAGGAACCTGATCTAAACTAGGTAGATGGAGTTAAGGAGGGCAGAGTGTTAGAATCATTAGGTTTTAAAAGTCAACTCCATTCTTCTCTCAGTGGGTTGACCTTCAGACCCAGTGCACATACCTAATTCCTCAAGGCTAAGGACTTCATGCCGCTGCTGTGTGATTGGAATCAAGAACCTCTAGAGTTCTTTCCAGCTCAGAGATTTTTGATTCCATAAAAGGACATTGAGAAAGCCAACGTATCCTCTTTTCTCTCTTTGTCACTATGTTGTAATCCTCACTTTGTTGTTGTTTAGTTTCTAAGTCATGTCCAAGTCTGTTGTGACCCCAGGGACTGTAGCCTGCTAGGCTCCTCTGTCCATGGGACTTCCCAGGCAGGAATATTGGAGTGGGTTGCCATTTCCTTCTCTGGGATTGAACCCTCATCTCCTACAGTGGCAGGCAGGTTCTTTTACCACTGAGCGTCCTGGGAAGCCTCACTTAGTTGCTGAATAACCTAGGGCTGTTACTTTATCTAAATGTCAGTATCTTTATTTGTAAAATGGGTATAATACTCTCTGTTGTCCTCGGTTGTCACAAGGGCTAAATGAAAATAATATATGTGAAGGTGCATGATTACGCTTCATAGGATAAAATTTCCTCCCTTCCTTTGCTTCCTCTCTCCAATATCTTACTAAGATACTGATGCACTCAAGCATGCAAACTGAAGCCAGTCTTATATAATGATGATATTGCCTAGGTGAAAAAGCACTAAGAATACCCTCCTTGCCCTACCCCAGACAAAAATTTTATCTCTCATTATACCCTATGATAATGATGGTGATAAAGCATGGTGTGGTGTCATTAGTCATTGTTTCTGTCATCTGGTATCATACTATATATATTAGTCATTAAAATCTTAATGGGAAATAATTTTAAAAACATAGCTTCTTAAGATTGGAGGTCATTTAATCCAACTGTCACCTCCCCCCCCAAATTATTTTGTGGGGTTATCCAGACTCTTCTCAAATAATACCCACCTCAGTTGTGTCCCCCGCTTTCTCCACACAGACCGCCATGGTTTTGAATTTGGGAGAGTTCTTCTAATCTTGAGACTTGAAGGTGATCGATAAAAAACAGCTGATCTTGAAGACAAGGAAATAATAGAAAACTTCGTGTGTGTGTGGCGGGGGGTGAGGCGGGGAGGTAGGATATAGTCTTAGATACAAATAGCCAAGGATGGGAATCCTGGTATCATCCCTAGATCTAGCAAAGCAAAGATCATAGAAAATAGATGTAAATCCAGGGCTCTGAAGCACTGATTTAAAAGACTGGGAGAATCCAAAAATTATAATTGTAACGATTCAGCTACAAATGAACCCAATAAGGAAGAAAATGGGAAACAAACTTTAGAAATAATGTGGTTGCCACAGTAGCCCTCTTTGGGTTCAGTTTCCAAGGGCACATCAAGAGACGTGCAAGGAAGTGCTCTACCCAATGTTAGCGGACTTGTAACAGGAATGTCACAATTCCAAACTGCTGAAGGAAATGAAGTTTTCAAATAGTGCTGAGAACAAGAAGAAATAAGACTGGGAGAATCCAAAAATTATAATTGTAACGATTCAGCTACAAATGAACCCAATAAGGAAGAAAATGGGAAACAAACTTTAGAAATAATGTGGTTGCCACAGTAGCCCTCTTTGGGTTCAGTTTCCAAGGGCACATCAAGAGACGTGCAAGGAAGTGCTCTACCCAATGTTAGCGGACTTGTAACAGGAATGTCACAATTCCAAACTGCTGAAGGAAATGAAGTTTTCAAATAGTGCTGAGAACAAGAAGAAAAAACACAAACCTGCTTTTAAAACTATGATCAGAAGTAAAGGAAGATCAAATGAGCCACAGGCCCACTTCTTGGGATGGCTGGTGAAATGTTTAATAAACTATAGAAGGAACCCCCCCCAAAAAAAAAAGGAAAATTGTTGATTCCTATGATGGTTAATTTTATGAGTCAACTTGACTAGGCTAAGGGATGCCCAGACAGCTGGTATAGCATTATCTCAAGGCGTGTCTGTGACAGTGTCTCCAGAAAAGACTGGCATTTGAATCAGCAGATGAGTAAAGAGGGCCACCTCTGCTTGCGTCCATGTGCACTACCCAACCTGCTGAGGGCTCAGACAGAACAAACATGGTAAAGGAAGGATGAATTTGCTCTCTCTACTTACCTGTGACAACTCTCTTCTGCCCACAGACACTGGCATTTCTGGTTTTCCCTTCTTTGGACTTGGATTAAATTGCATCAGTGACCTCCTAGTTTTCAGGCTTGAACACGACAGATGGTGGGACTTCTTAATCTGCATAACTGTGAGTCAATTTCTATAAGGAATTTCTTCTTTTATAAGCTATAACTATTGCAATCTATATCTCTCTCTGATGGAAGAAGCATGTAGTGAGACGTTTGGTTAGGTACAATATGACTTCCTAGACACTAGTGTGTCCAATAGAAGATATGCTGCTTTCCTGGATAGCAATGTAATTTAGTCTGTTTCAATTCACCAGTCCTACATATAGTGCCAACTTTTGCTCAGTTTCATGGTAACATTGATAAATTATTATATTAAAAAACATCTCATTTGTGGTTATAAAGTCCAGGAGGGGGAGCTGGCTCAAGGAGCAGAAGTGGTTTCTCTGATCCTTTTTCCAATAAAGATTGTGCTTTCAGAAGGGAAAATTATGTGGAAAGCCAATAACTAACTATCAGCATTTCATAATTTTCAGTGGTGGTTTATCGTATAAGATTCATGTGGTTTTTTGATTCATATTTCCTTAGTGATTGGTGAGGTTGAATACCTTTTCATGCTCTTGTTATTCATTTGAACATCTTCTTTGAGAAATATCTATGTTCATAGCTGAGTAGTATTCTGTGTATATGTATCACAGGTTTCTTATCCATTCATCTGCTGATGGACATCTATGTTGCTTCCATGTCCTAACTATTGCAAACAATGCTGTGATGAACACTGGAGTACATGTCTTTCAATTCTGATTTCCTCAGTGTGTATGCCCAGCAGTGGGATTGCTGGGTCATACAGAAGATCTGTTTTAAATTATTTAAGGAATCTCCACACTGTTCTCCATGGTGGCTGCACTAGTTTGCATTCCCACCAACAGTGTAAGAGGGTTCCCTTTTCTCCACATCCTCTCCAGCATTTAAAATGAGGTGGATGAAACTGGAGCCTATTATATAGAGTGAAGTAAGTCAGAAAGAAAAACACCAAAACAGTATATCAATGCATATATATGCAATTTAGAAAGATGGTAACAACGATCCTATATACGAGACAGCAAAAGAGACACAGATATAAAGAACAGACTTTTAGACTTTGTGGGAGAAGGCAAGGGTGGCATGATTTGAGAGAATAACATTGAAACATATATATTACCATATGTGAAATAGATGACCAGTCCAAGTTTGATGCATGAAACAGGAGACTCAAGCTGGTACACTGGGACAACCCAGAGGGATGGGATGGGGAGGAAGGTGGGAACGTGGTTTGGGATGGGGGACACAGGTACACCCATGGCTGATTCATATCAATGTTTGGCAAAACCCACCACAATAAAGTAATAAGCCTCCAATTAAATAAATTAATTTTTTTTAAAGAAAAATGTCTATTTTCTCATTTGTAAAATTTGAATTATTCATTGTAGAGTTTTTAGCTGTTGAGTTATATGCATTTCTTATATATTTTGAGTATTAATACATTATCACATTTGTGGTTTGCAAATATTTTCTCCTATTCAGTAAATTTCCTTTGCATTCTGTGTATGCCTTCTCTTGCTGTGTAGAAGCTTTTGGCATTACTTGCTTGTTCTTGCTTTTATTGCTTGTGCTTTTGGTGACATAGCCATAAAATCATTGCCAAAACCAATGACAAAAGTCCCTTTGTTTTATTCTGGGAGTTTTATGGTTTCAGGTTTTGTATAAGCATTTAATCCATTTCAAGTTAATTTGGGGGAGAGGTATAAGACTGGGGTCTAGTTTCATTCTTTTGTATATGAATATCCAGTTTTCCTAGCACCATTTATTGAAGAAACTAACTTTTCTTTCCTTGATTCCTTTTCAAACATTACTTAGTTTATTAGGGTTTATTTTGGAGCTCCTTATTCTGTTCCATTGGTCTATGCATCTATTTTTATGCTATTACCATACTGTTGTGTTTTTTGAACTAACTAGTCACTATCTTGTTGACTTAAATATTATTATTGGTATTCAGAGACTGTTGTTTTTATTTTGTGGTATGAATAGCTAGGTTGATATCATTGAGGTTAAAATTTATGTCCTGAGATAAATTAGATTCAATTGGCAAATTTTAATGAAGCTAAGTAAAATCTGTAATAATGAATGCAGAATAAATTAATCAGTAAGAATTCTTGATGTACTTTATCTTTAAAAGTACAGCTATTTTACTTTTGACCACTACAAAGGCATGGAAATAATATCAAAGCCAGCAGTAATGAGCATAGCCATTGTCCCATGTGAGGGAAATAGCACTGTATGGAGACCAAACATGATAAGTAAATATATATAATATTTATAAAAGAGAGGCTTCTTGCATTGATCACTGATGAGACTATAACTTGAACTGCAGATTATGATGAATTGAAACCTTTGTAATTGAAGCTCAACAAACAACAAAATGAAATAAAGCAAAATAAAAACACTGGCTGCTTACTCCAAGGCTAGTATCACTACTTCATCTCTGCTAATATCTCTTGTTTATGAATTAGGTGGTGACCTCTGACATCATCAACTGTGGTTGTAGATAGCACTTTTTCTAGAGTTTGGCAAGTGGCTCAATTCTGGGAATAAGCCCTTTGGGGACAGAGATAGTTCAGAGAAAATTGCTCCTATTTAGTATAAAGTTATAGTAGATTCAAGAAGAAGCATTTGTTCTGGGTTACACCTTGCTTATCTCATTATTTTGAATGAAATCTTTGTGGGGGTATGATGATCAGAATAACTTCCATCATTTTGGAACATTAAAAAAACAGACCTGGGAAACTGTAGTGATGCCAGTCTTAAATCCTTGGTGCTGGCTTAACAAATGACTACAAGAAATAATTATTCTACCCTTGTTGAGTGACGAAGAGAAAATCAAGTCTCTAGTCTAGGTAACTATAGCTTGACTATTGTCTCACTTGAAGGGAAAGCCTTTCCTAACTGATACATTAGCACATGTATGCAATCTCTGTGTTAAAAAAGAAACACTGTCTATGGGTTGTAAACGCTACCATAATCCTCGATACTAGTAGTGAATAGTTAATTCTTTCCATTTCTGATTTTTTTTTTTAAGCGTGCTGTTGCTCTTTCCTGAATGCTTCATTCTGTTGCAGGAACTGGAAGGTCATTAGATGAGGCTTGGGGTGAGGGGATACTTTGTTTCAACTATTTTGTCCCCAGTGCCAATCAAAGTAACACTTAGTTTTTACATGAACTTTGTTCCTATTTGAGCATTTTTCCTCTAAGGGAAAGATGAGGAACGTTTTGATAACCTTCATTAGAAATAATGTATTGACTATTGTTGGCTTTCCAGGTGGTACAGTGATTAAAAAATATCTGCCTGCCAATTCAGGAGACAAAGGTTTGATCCTTGGATGGGAAGATTTCTTGGAGAAGGAAATAACAATCCTCTTCAGTATTCTTGCCTGGAAAATTTCAGGAATAGAGAAGCCTGATGGTCTACAGTCCAGGAGGTCAAAGAGTCTGACAGTACTGAGCGACTAAACATACACACATGGCCAATTGTACTGGAACTCTTAGAAAAATTTGTCCTTAACAGTGTTTGAGTAAGTTCCTCAGAGATGAGCAAGACATTTTAGGTGGAAAAATTAACCTTAATTTTAGGTAATTAAGGCCACTTAGTAGAGTCTAAGAGTAATTTGCTAAGTGGTAACCTGGAGGCATCAAAGAAATAATTTTCCACATAAATTGCCTGAATTTATCTCAAAAGAGCATTCAGCCTCTTTAAAGTAAAGTAATAACTCTTAACCTTTTATGTGGTCATGTTTCAGTACCTCTTTAAAGTGTGAGCATATTCTGAGAAATAATCAATGCATATTTATAAAGATACTGCATAAAATTTTAGGGAGGTACACAAGTTCAGTGCAGTGTTTCATAGACTCTGTATCTTCCCATTTTTCTGGCTTCTGTCTTACATAGTAGCCACAGTAGCTATCTCAATGGTGTAATACATCCTGAACTTCTGTGACCCCCAACCTTGTGATCTTTCAATAATTGCAAATGCCAGGGTTATTATTCTGATGAACCAGGAGCATTTGGTAAATGTTCTATTGGTTCTGAATGATTCAGATAAGCTATGAAAGACTCCTGATAGTAGCAAATCTATGGCTATGGTTTCAGACTGGCAATAAGACACATATGACATAAACAAAAAGGCAATAAAATCGAATAATAGAGAAGAGTAATATAATACTATAGTTAATTAGATGCTTAGAAGGATACAAAGCAGGAAATACAATATCTTCATCTCATTAGAAGCCTGAGCAAAACGTACCCAAAAATG
Source organism: Aepyceros melampus (assembly GCA_006408695.1). Lineage (NCBI taxonomy): Eukaryota > Metazoa > Chordata > Mammalia > Artiodactyla > Bovidae > Aepyceros > Aepyceros melampus. The sequence continues at coordinate 1,079,355 of SJXQ01000361.1, forward strand.
CAACTACTTTTGTCTCCTTAGATACATGAGTCACATATGGTTGCCACAGGTGAGGATCAAAGAGTATGAGGATCACCTTGACCTATGGAAGGGCATCACCCCTCTACCCACCAATTTTGTATACCATTGCAGTTGAAGCCTTCCATCCCAGATCACATCTCTCCCAAACCAGTGCAGCACCACACCACAACGGAGGCATAAACATTCATTTGTCTTCACTAGTGCTTCAAAGGAAAACTTCAAGCAGGCCCAGTGTTAACATTTTATTTACACTGCCCTTTGACCTCTAAGAAATTCTGATAATAGATGGGAATCCTGGTATGAATCAGTACCACTGTGAAAGAAAGAAAGTGAAAGTGAAGTTTCTCAGTCGTGTCCAACTCTTTGTGACCCCATGGACTGTAGCCTATCAGGCTCCTCCATCCATGAGATTTTCCAGGCAAGTGCTGGGGTGGATGGCCATTTCCTTCTCCAGGGGATCTTCCCAACCCAGTAATCGAACCCAGGTCTCCAGGGAAGACATAGAAGTTTACAATGTAATTTCATAGGAGTTTACAATGTAATGTGAATTATTAGACAACAGTAAATTAGCAAAATAAAGAATGCAGTCAAGAATATAAAAGATACCTAAATCAAATGCATCATTCTGATTCTGTTAAGACTGAGAAGACATCATTAAACCTTCACTGAAAACAGCATTTAATTGAGGCTCAGAAAGAAGGTTAAGTTTGTCTGATTTTGATGCAATGAACAAATGTTGTGAGGAGGTATGCTGCTGCTGCTGCTGCTGCTGCTGCTAAGTCGCTTCAGTCTTGTCCAACTCTGTGCGACTCCATAGACGCAACCCACCAGGCTTCCCCAATCCTTGGGATTCTCCAGGCAAGAACACTGGAGTGGGTTGCCATTTCCTTCTCCAATGCATGAAAGTGAAAAGTGAAAGTGAATTTGCTCAGTCGTGTCTGACTCTAGCGACCCCATGGACTGCAGCCTACCAGGCCCTCCATCCATGGGATTCTCTAGGCAAGAGTACTGGAGTGGGGTGCCATTGCCTTCTCCGTTTGAGGAGGTATAATTTCCTTTAAAAGAGATTGTCTTACAATATTTATATAGAAATAAATCAGCTCCACAAAATTCTCTCAAAATATGTATAGTCTGTGGAGCAAGTGTTACATTTTGAAATGTCTTCAGTATGTCCCAGGTATGACACTGAAATTGCTGTAGTTTTGTATGAGAACACTGAAAGGAAAACTACATTCTTCGTGGGCTTTGTGTATATCAGGCACTATGCTACATGACTTACAAATGCTATTAATATCTTAATTATCTCTAGCTTCATAACAATCCTGTGAGGTTGATATTCTATTCATTCAAGATGGAGAGCCTGAGGCTCAGGGCCGTGAAGTAATCTGCCCAACCACTCTCATCTGGTAGCCAGTGGAGTCAGGATGTTAACCAAGGTCTAACTGAATTCAATTTAAGGATTTTTTCAAGTATATTATGATACTCAGAGGCCACAGTGTTAGAGTTACCTACACAAATTAAAAACTATTCAGAAAAAGATAAACATAATGTTGGAGAATAAGGACAACATGTACAAAAGAATTGAAAGAATGAAGGATTATTAGGGGAGATTCGCCAGCTCTGAATAATACTCAGACTCACTCTAAATTCTGAGCCAACTGAGATGAAGTTCAAGGATTTGGATGAAGGATGGAATGCATCCAGTATCAGCTTTATTATCCAAAGCACACAGCTTACTGTTCACATTGAATGTGAAAATGTGTCTTGGACCTAACAGTGAAGAGAGGCTTTCTACACTCTTCATTATGAATTGAACTCTCTTGCCCATCCAGTTTCAGGCCAGGCAGTTGAATGACCATTATTTCCTATAGTTAGTAAGACTGGGAAGGTCTTTAGTGGTGAGCTTACCACATAGACAGGATTGAGGAGAATATCTGCCACTTAGAGGCATTCTTATCATCTGGGAGAGAAACTGCAAGAGGCCAAGACAGACATGGTAGTGAACTTGGAATATTAACTCTGACCATTAGAGAGGAATAGATATTAGGCCTTTGCCTGTATTAGTCATTTTTTTCCAGGTGGAAGAGAGAAGAGGCTGTGGGTCGATGGTGGGAATAGAGAGAATCAAATTGTGTCTCTCCTGCTCATCGCTGATGAAAAAAGAAATAAAATTATTCTTATATAACCTCATGGATAAAGAAATGTTCCTTTTCCTCCATCCTTGTAACACACAGACCCTAGAAAGAAAAGACAGAAATGTGGAGAGGGATGGGGAAATGCCTGCTGCTTTCAATTATTTAAGCGATCCTAATGTGGTAAAAGAAAAGGCCTCATTCAGAAGATAAATGTTTATAAGTTAAAGCAAGCCAGAGTTCTGCTTATTATAAGAAAGGCCTTGCCATGAATTAGAGCTAGCCATTAGTAGAATGAGCTGCTTTAGTGTTGCATTGGCAAAGATTTATGCCAAAACGACTCATAATTAATGTTCCAATGACCAGCAAACTCAGGAAAAATTCTTCTAATGAAAACCTTGAATCCTTACTTACTTTTAATACTTGATGGTCTTGACTCTTCCTACTTCTTAAATACTTGGATAGCTTTTCATCTTTTAAAAAGTCTGTAGAGACATTCATCAGGAGCATTCAAGTGGACACTGGGTGGTCATTTTTTCTCTCGCAGTTAAGAAAGCAGAACACGTCATTTTCCAACAGTGCAGTAGAGAGGCTAAGCTATTTATTGAAGAAGTTCGGTTGGAGAAGAGGACTGCAAGTGAGGGAAAGTCATGTTACTGTAAGGATTACATTAAATCTGTTCTAAGTAACTTAGAAAGCTCATCACTTTTTAGTATTAAAACAAATATTAGCAAAATATTACTTGTAAAATACTTTATCACTTCTACTGTGTATTGAGAAAATATTGTAACATGATGACTTCCAGTCCTTTTTTGGAGTATTTACATTTATATATTTTAAAAAGAGATTTTTTTATTCACTGATGTACAATTTACATACAGTAAAGTTACCATTCTTATATGATGTATGTACAATGTATAATGAATGTAATCATCACTATAGTCAAGATACAGAACATTGCTCTCAGCACCTAAAATTCCCTTTCTGCTTCTTGGAGGTCAAACCTCTCCCGCCTCATCTTGTAATCACTGGTCTGATTTTGACCTTTCAAGAATTTTGTATAAATCTGGTTGTACAGTTAGTGACATTTTTAGTCTCACTTCTTTCATTTAGCTTGATGCTTTTGAGATTGAACCATGTCATGGCATGTATCTGCTCATTGATTTTATTGTTAACTAGTGTTCTATTATATGGATATGCCACAATCTGTTTATCCGTTCTACGATTGGTCGGTATGTAGTGGTTTTCCAAATGTGCAGAGACTATATTAATCAGGAGACTTTTGACTTAGAGTCACAGGAAGTTCAAACTGATTTAAGCAATAGAAAATTTATTTCCTCATTAAACAGCAAGCTTAGACATAGGGTGGTTCTAGATTTTCTTGATTTAATGGGTCAACAATGTTATAATAGATAGTCTCAGATTCTTTCCTTCTTCTCTTGTTTTCCACCTTATGTTCAGCTTTATCACTGGGTTAGTTCTTCCCCTGGCTTCCAGATGACTGAAGTGGGTTCACATGACTTATGCATTCATAACATGTCAGAGAAGAGACTTCTTCACAATAACACCTCATTTCCCAAGCACGCGCAAGCATACACATACACACACACACACACAGATTTTCTTCATGATTTATTGGCCAATAGGAATCCTGTCAGGGGCCACGTGAGGAAGAAGGAAATCTGAGTGAATAAAGATCCAGAACTTTTTCTGTTTTGGATATTATTTTATCCATATTAAGTGCCTGTTCTCCATAGTCTATATTATGTCAACTGAAAAAAATATTCATGAAGCTTATTGATTAAAAGAAAAATGTGAGGGCCATTTTTATATAGTACACGTGAGGATATAATGTGGTTTTATGAGATAATCTGATTCCATTAATGAAATTAATTTATTTTTAAAATGTTATTATCTAATATCATTATCTGAAACATGGGCATTTCTGAAAATAAAATCCAAGAGAAAAACCTGAATTGTTTCTTTCTCTTTTTGAAAATTCAATCTGGAGTTGTTTATAATTTTTTTAAAAATCTCACATTGATAAAAAAAATATAGATGTATTCAAGATATCAATGCACTGGGTTAAATTTTCTCCCAGTTAAATAAATAAAACTGTGGTTAAATAAAACTGTGAATAGTACTATTAGAGTTTTATTATTAAATACATTAAATAGGTGTATATTATAGTCAGGCTTCATATTTGCTACCAATTTTTAAGCAAATAGCAATATACACACATATAACATCTATCCTATATACATATCACAATTGAAATTATATTCCCTCAAGTAAACAGGCTGTACTTTAAAAGATGATATGCATGGAAATGGCATAATAGGGGTTTTTTCCTTTCAGATCTTTGGTTCAAGGATATGACAAAATATTTTGGGATTATTTTTGTTCTGTGGAAAATAAACTGGATTAATTGCAAACAAGTGGTTTGTGGATGTTTTGTAATTTTACTACTAAAACCCATTTTTATTATTGGAGCTATATCTAAAAGGTGAAAGTTCAGTACAGTTTTACAGTGACTTTAAGAATCTCAGGAAAAAATATACAGTACATTATAAAATTAAAAGTTACTACTCTCTGCTTATATTTCACAATGTTATGCATCTTAATATGTTTTGGTATGTCTATCCTCTATTACAAGCTCATTGAGGATAGGAACTGTCTTGCTGTACACATACTGCCTAGCACAACACTTTACTAAAAATATCATCATCATTGTAATAGCTGCCATTGATTAAGCAATTTTCCATCCTGCCTTCAAACTGCACGTTGCCACGAGGTACAGTGAAACATACCGGCTGGTTAGCCAGTGCGACCTCTTCTCTTCATTCCTTCAGTCTGTCTGGAAGGGGCTTTCAATGCACGAAACTGAAGCAGCCATCACTAAACGCTGTGAAAAAGAAAGACAGAAGGAGCACTCTCTAAATGTGTTAAGCTGCTAGAAAAGCCATTCCTGGTGCTTCTTGGTGCATAAATTAAATAAACTCTTGTGAAACTTCGTACAGGTTTTCTTTTACTTGGGGCCAAGTACATTCCTAGCTGATGGAAGTAGTATGGATAATACCTGCTTTTTTTTAATTTTTATTTTTACTTTACTTTACAATACTGTATTGGTTTTGCCATACATTGACATGAATCTGCCACGGGTGTATATGAGTTCCCAATCCTGAACCCCCCTCCCACCTCCTACCCCCATATCATCTCATTACATTAGCTTTTAGTATGGATTGGATTTCATAAAAGCCTTTGCATCTGCTTAAGGTTAATCACATGTACTTGGTAACTTAACTCTGGTTTAGCTTGCTGTATGAGACCATGAATGCACCTTTCATTTTGTTTCTCATCAGCAGCTAGAGAAAGCTGTGTGCTTCTCTGTACTAGATGTTTTCTGACAAAGAAGCTGGCATACACTACACAAAACTCACTTTCATCTTCACCATACACTTAAAAAGCTTTACCAGACACTGAGAAGCGTTACTGTTTGTTGAAATAAGCTCCAGTTTTTCATATGTACTATGTGTCCTGTATATGTGATAACTGATAAATGTGGGACTATTCAGGGATGAAACTGGAAATGATTCCCAGATCTGGAGAGTCAATTTCCCCAGATTCCTGTGATCTAAGCTTTCAGATAGCAAAATTTAGACCTCACTCATGTTCACAGTCCCAGCTGCTTCTGATGAACAACCAAGAGGTTGATAAGCAATCTCTGCCATCAATGTGCTTTGCCACCCGAATCTGATTGCTACATTCTGCATTTTGTAAAACCTTGTGTTTATTTAATGAAAATGTGTTGGAGGCTGGACTAGCTCCTAAGACCTGTAAGGCTAAGAAGATCTAAAAGTCTTTTTCAGCATTGCTACTCTTTTAAAGATCTAATTCATGTGCTAAGTTTCTTTGTAACACTTTACAGAAAAAAGCATTTCATAATCATTTTTTTATAAAATTAAAAATTGAAAGCATTTAGCTTATAGAATAATGTGCCTAGATAGACACATTAACTTGCTTTCCTTTCTAGCATCAACTCATCATGCTATTTGCATTGTACTTATCCACTTGAATAATTAACTTGTGATTTTTCTGACTTTAGAATTTCTGATTTTCGACTTAATTCTTCCAAATTTGGGTTAAAACAATAGTCGATGTCCATTCTCTCTTCATCCATTCCCTGTAACACTTGAATTCAATGTGTGTGAAGGATTCATTTTATACAAACACTCACACAGACACACACTTTCTTGCATTCTCCCCACATATTATAATGCTGTTTCTCCTAAAACTTAAAATGTGTATACCTTTGCTGAGCCTAAATTAGTCTGAGTATTGGGGATATAAATGGATGTTTTTAGTGAGTTCACGATACAATGAGGATGAATTTCTTAGATCAGAAATTCTGAGTGGTGGGATCTAGTAATATATATATATATGTTTTAATTTTTTTCTAAGTGACACTGATATACACAAGGTTCAGAAACATAGGTAGCCTATATTTTTTTGTTGTCCGGGCTTCCCTGATAGCTCAATTGGTAAAGAATCCCCCTGCAATGCAGGAGACCCTGGTTCGATTCTGGGGTCGGGAAAATCTGCTGGAGAAGGGATAGGCTACCCACTCCCGTATTTTGGGGCTTCTCTTGTGGCTCAGCTGGTAAAGAATCTGCCTGCAATGCAGGAGACCTGGGTTTGATCCCTGGGTTGGGAAGAACTCCTGGAGGAGGGAAAGGCTACCCACTCCAGTATTCTGCTGTTGAGAATTCCAAGGACTGTATAGTCCATGGGGTCTCAAAAAGTTGGACACGGCTGAGCAACTTTCACTCACTCATTTGTTGCTGTTCAGTTTCTAAGTCAGGTCCAGTTCTTTGTGACCCCATGAACCATAGCAGGTCAGATTTTCCTGTCCTTCACTGTCTCCCTGAGTTTCCTTAGACTCATGTCCATTGAGTCAGTGATGCCATCCCAACCATTCATCCTATGTCACCCCATCATGCTCTTGCCCTTAATCTTTCCCAGCATCAGGGTCTTTTCCAGTGAGTCAGCTCTTCACATCAGGGGGTGACAGTAGTGGAGCTTCAACATCAGTCCTTCCAATGAATATTCAGAGTTGATGTCCTTTAGGATAGACAGGTGTTCAGTCTACTTTATGGTCCAAATCTCCCATCCATACATGACTACTGGAAAAACCATAGCATTGACTATATGGACCTTTGTCCGCAGAGTGATATCTCTAATTTTTAATACACTGTCTAAATTTGTCATAGCTTTTCTTCCAAGAAGCAAGCGTCTTTTAATTGGATGGCTGTGGTCACCATCCACAGTGATTTTGGAGCCTAAGAAAATGAAACCTGTCACTGTTTCCACTTTTGCCCCATCTATTGGCCGTGAAATGATGGGACCAGATGCCATCATGTTGGTTTTTTTTGTTTGTTTGAATGTTGAATTTTAAGCCACCTTTTTCACTTTCCTCTTTCACCTTCATCAAGAGGCTCTTTAGTTCCTCTTTGCCTTCTGCCATAATGTGGTATCATCTGCACATCTGAGGTTGTCAGTATTTCTCTCAGAAATTTTGATTCTAACTTGTGCTTCATCCAACCCACCATTTCACAAGATGTACTCTGCATATAATGTAAATAAACAGGTTGACAATATACAGCCTTGACATATTCCTTTCCCAATTTTGGAACAGTTTGTTGCTCCATGTCTGGTTCTAACTGTTGCTTCTTGACCTGCTACAGATTTCCCAAGAGGCAGATAAGGTGGTCCTATATTCCCATCTCTCAGAATTTTCCACAGTTTGTTGTGATCCACATAATCAAAGGCTTTAGCATAGTTAATGAAGCAGAAGTAGATGTATTTCTGGAATTCCCTTTCTTTTTCTATGATCTAGTGGATGTTAGCAATTTAATCTCTGATTCCTCTGCCTTTTCTTAAATCCAGCTTATACATCTGGAAGTTCTCGGTTCACATACTGTTGAAGCCTAGCTTGAAAATTTTGAGTGATACCTTGCTAGCATGTGAAATGTGCGCAATTGTGTGGTAGTTTGAATATTCTTTGACAATGCTCTCATTCGGTATTGGAATAAGACTCAATCTTTTCAGTCCTGTGGCTACTGCTGAATTTTCCAAATTTGCTGACATACTGAGTGCAGCACTTCTAATAGCATCATCTTTTAGGATTTGAAATAGCTCAGCTGGAATTCCATTGCTTCCACTAGCTTTGTTTGTAGTGATGCTTTCTAAGGCCCATTTGACTTCACATTCCAGGATGTCTGGCTCTAGGTGACTGACCACACCACCATGGTTATCCGTTTCATTAGGACCTTTTTTTACAGTTCTCCTCTGTATTCTTGCCACCTCTTCTTAATACCTTCAGCTTCTGTTAGGTCCTTACCTTTCTGTCCTTTATTGTGCCCATCGCTGCATGAAATGTTCCCTTGGTATCTCCAATTTTTTTTGAAGAGCCTCTAGTCTTTCCTATTCTATTGTTTCCTTCTATTTACACCCAGTCAAAATCTGCAAGTAATTTTCATAGTGTTTCTTACAGATGTGTTGAATTCCTGCCGTATTTTTTTTTTTTTGCTTTGTTTTTCATCCCACCCTACCATCATCTTTTATTAATAGAATGTTAAAAAATCTTAGATAGCCTTTCTCCTCAGAGTCCACATGTTAAGATGAGAAAGTTGATGAGCAGATAGGTATAGGAGTGGGTCATTCCAATATTACTACACAGTTCCTCTAACTAAAATGTAATCTTGTTTCTCCATGTTAGACAAAATCAGTACTATTACTACTTCATTGTATGAAAGAAAAGCAATCTTATTTTGTAAAATGTTTTCCATTACACACATATACCCTGACAAGAATCATAATTGCCTTCAAGCCTAGTAATTCTTTTTTTAAATATAAATTTATTTATTTTAATTGGAGGTTAATTACTTTACAATATTGTATGGGTTTTGCCATACATCAACATGAATCTGCCACAGGTATATACATGTTCCCCATCCTGAACCCCCTCCCTCCACCATCCCCATACCATCCCTCTAGGTCGTCTCAGTGCACCAGCCCCAAGCAATTCTCTACATTTTCTTTCCATACCTAGCCTTTTATGTTCTATTTCCTTTAACAGGAACTGTCTGAAGATGCAGTTATTACAATATCATAGCATTTTCTTTTCTATAGCACATCCTGGAATCATTAGTTTTCCCTGTCACACCAGCTACTTGAGGATATATTTCAAAATATGATTTTCAGTTGGGACTGTCCTCTGGGACAACTGTCAGAATCTTTTCTTGAATAGGTGTCAAGAGCAGACCAAGAAGGTGCCATTAGGAGCAGTCTGGTGATGGATATGTTTGTGGCATTGATTATGGTGATGGTTTCATGAGTGTATTTTTATCCACAAATACATCAAGTTGTATACAATATATACAGATTTTTGTATGTCAGTCATACCTCAATAATACTCTGGTTCCTCTTTAGATCAAATACATCATTTGCCTTTTACTAAAAAAAAAATCATACTTCAATAATGTGTTCTTAAAAAAGGAATAAAGTACATGAAATTTAACGAATTCATAGAAATTGTTATGCTTTATGGTGTTCATTATTCAGTCACTAAGTCATGCCCAACTCTTTACAATCCCATGGACTGCAGTATGACAGACTTTGCTGTCCTTCACTGTCTCCCAGAGTGAAGTCCATTGAGTGACTGACTCACGTCCATTGAGTCAGTGATCCAACCATTGTATCCTCTGTTTCCCTCTTCTCCTGACCTCAGACTTTTCCAGTATCAGGATCTTTTCCAATGAGTTGGCTCATCACAACAGGTAGCCAAAGTATCAGAGCTTCAACTTCAGCATCAGTCCTTCCAATGAATATTCAGGGTTGATTTCCTTTAGGATTGTCTGGTTGGATCTCCTTGCAGTCCAAGAGACTCTCAAGAGCCTTCTCCAGCACCACATTTCAGAAACATCAATTCTTCAGCACTCAGCCTTCTTTATGGTTCAGCTCTCACATCCATACATGACTACGAAAAAACCATTAGCTTTGACTATACAGACCTTTGTCCACAAAGTGATGTCTCTAATTTTTAATACACTGTCTAGGTCTGTCATAGCTTTTCTTCCAAGGAGCAAGCATCTTTTATTTTTGTGGCTGCAGTCACTGTCTGCAGTGCTTTTGGAGCCCAAGAAAATGAAATCTGTCACTGTTTCTACTTTTCCTCTTCTATTTGCCATCTAGTAATGGAACTGGATTCCATGATCTTAGCTTTCTGAATGTTGAGTTTTAAGCCAGCTTTTTCACTTTCCTTTTTCACACTCATCAAGAAGCTCTTTAGTTCCTCTTCGCTTTCTGCCATAAGGGTGGTATCATCTGCATATCTGAGGTTGTTGATATTTCTTCCAATAGTTTTGATTCCAGCTTGTGAGTCATCCAGCCTTGCATTTCATATAATGTGCTCTGGATATAAGTTAAATAAGCAGGGTGATATAGTCTTGACGTACTACTTTCCCAATTTTGAACCAGTCTATTGTTCCATACCTGGTTCTATTAATAATAACTGTTGCTGCTTGATCTGCATATAGTTTCTCAGGAGACAGGAAAGGTGGTCTGACATTCCCTGCTCTAAGAATTTTACACAGCTTGTTGTGATCCACACAAACACTGTAGCATAGTCAATGAAGTTGAAGTAGATGTTTTTTTCTAGAATTCCCTTGGTTTTTCTATGATTCAATAAATATTGACAATTTTATCTCTGGTTCTTTTGCCTTTTCTAAATCCATCTTGTACTTCTGGAAGCTCTCAGTTCACTTATAGTTGAAGCCAAGCTTAAAGGATTTTGAACATTACCTTGCTAGAACGTGAAATGAGAGTGCAATTGTATGGTAGTTTATGACCTAATGAATTTTAAATTTTTTCCAAGACATAAATATCATAAAACATTATTAACAATCACATTGTTAAATATAAAACTTGTGATGAAAATAGAAAATTAAAGATTTAAAGATCATTCCTATACATCTTCTCATGCCCCCATTTGTTGTAGCAATACAACAACCACAATCTGTGGAGCACTTTTTGATGTACACTGTATGTTTTATAGTCCCTCATTTGATTGTCACAATACATTTACAAAGGAGCAAATGTTTTCAGGGGAAAAAGTGACTTGTGCAAAGGCACTTTGCTTATAAATTCTGAAGCAGCAATTCAGTTCCAGATTTTTGGTTGGCAAACTTAAAGATCTCAGGTATATTATAGGACTCCTGTCAAAACTAAAGTGCCTTTTCATAGTGAATGTAATAGTGGTTGGTGTTCTTTAGAAAGATCTGCTGCTTTTTCTCATGACAATGCAAGTGGGTAGGACTTTGTTTCATGAAATATGGAATTCATTTTCAACTACTAATGTTAGCATAAAACTACTAAATGATCGCATAAATGAATAATTATGTGTTGATAGATTTGTTATTATTATCACAGAAGAAGTGCTGGCATCATATTCGAAAATTTTTAAATGCATTAATTTTGTGCTCATGTTATTACTAAAGATATATGGATATTGAATCACATTTCATTGATTTCCAAATTTCCCTACAGATAAGGGCATAATTGCATTAATTCTTTATGATTTTCTCTTGAAGATGATATACCAACTTAGAAACATCCATGTATTTCCAATATCTAGTCATAGCATAAAACACTATTTTATAGCAGCTATAGTTCCACTTAAATCCAAGATAGTATTCTCAATCCAAAATAATGCCAGAAAATCTAAAAAGAGATGGACCTGGCTTTCAAGAAATCTCTCTGTCTCTCATTAAACATTTACATATCTAGCTCCCTACCTGTTGTGGAACCTTTTCAAAATGCAACCTTATATACAATATCAAATTGTCCCACAGGCTCAGTTTCCCTTTCTCTTTCCAAAGATTCATTAGTATCCCTTATCTTTCTCTAGGCTCACTTTTCTTCTCAATCTAATTCAGGGTAGTATTATTTTACAAAATATAATTTGAAAAAAAAAATCTGGACCAGATGATCTCTGTTTTCCTTATACTCTAAAGCACCACCATTGAAAAAAGGAAGGGACTTTCAAATGACTATACATTTAAGGTCTCTCTTCATCTCTCCCTCTGAAATCACTCTGGAGTTTTTCTAGTAGATGGTTTGAGGTAAATTCTAAACTGTCTGTGTATGTGTTAGTCACTCAGTCATGTCCAATTCTTTGTGACCTCATGGACTCTAGCCCACCAAGCTCCTCTGTCCATGGAATTCTCCAGGCAAGGATACTGGAGTGGGTTGCCATTCCCCTCTCCAAGGGATCTTCCTGACCCAGGGATAGAACCTAGGTCTCTCACATTGCAGGCAGATACTTTACCATCTGAACCACAAGAGAAGCCTAAATTCTAACTATATTTTATAAATTACAGTTATTGTTATAAATTAGATATTGTTTCTAAATGGATAACCAATGCAGTTCTTTTAATAATTTTTTCTATAAACTTGTGAGTTCTTGCATCAATGCCATTCTGTTAAATATGTTCAAATATCTTATTTAAGTAAATTATACATTGATTTAGACTTTTCTTTCTGAAATATCTTCATTGTTCCTTCACATTTACACAATCACATAAAATTAAACTTAATTTTTAATCTTCCATGTAAATTTTAATATGAGCTTATAATTTTCTGTCATATATCTATGGCACTTTTGATTGTTATTTCATTATGTTTATAAATTTGAGGAAAATTGATATTTTTCACTAAATAGGACTATAGCATATTTTACTATTATTTGTATCTTCTGTGTTCCTCACTAATATTTCATGATTTCATTAATATGGTACTTGTATATTTCCTGTTTAATGTTTTCCTAGTTATATTTTAATATAAGGTTTTCCTTTTATTTTTGAAATAGAATTATTTCATTATATTTTACTAAATGATAAATTCTTGTGTATAGGCAAGCCACTTTTTAAATTTAAAACCATAAACTATTACTGGATTTAAATACATTTCTGATAATTTTCTTGGTAACCTAACAAGGAGGTGATGTACTTATCATTCCTTTCAGATACTATACCTGCTAGAATATAAGGAATTTAGACATAAGAGTTGACAGTTTCTCATGAAAGTTAAAACCACACCTAACATTTGACCTGAAATGTGATTTGTAAGTATTAATACAAGATAAATAAAATTATATGTCCACAGAAAGAACTATACCTGAATTTTCATAGCAGCTTTATTCACAATAACTAAAAATTAGAAGAAGCACATGTCTTCATCAACAGGAAAACTGATAAATGAATGTGGTTAACTCTACAGTAGAATTTAGCACAACCATCAGTTCAGTTCAGTTCAATTGCTCAGTCGTGTCTGACTTTGTGACCCCATGAGTTGCAGCACACCAGGCCTCCCTGTCCATCACCAACTCCCAGAGTTCTCTCAGACTCGCGTTCATCAAGTCCGTGATGCCATCCAGCCATCTCATCCTCTGTCATCCCTTTCTTCTCCTGCCCCCAATCCCTCCCAGCATCAAAGTCTTTTCCAATGAGTCAACTCTTCACATGAGGTGGCCAAAGTACTGGAGTTTCAGCTTTAACATCATTCCTTCCAGGAATCCCAAGGTTGATCTCCTTCAGAATGGACTGGTTGGATCTCCTTGCAGTCCAAGGGACTCTCAAGAGTCTTCTCCAACACCACAGTTCAAAAGCATCAATTCTTTGGTGCTCAGCCTTCTTCACAGTCCAGCTCTCACATCCATACATGACTACTGGAAAAACCATAGCCTTGACTAGATGGACCTTAGTTGGCAAAGTAATGTCTCTGCTTTTGAATATGCTATCTAGGTTGGTCATAACTTTTCTTCCAAGGAGTAAGCGTCTTTTAATTTCATGGCTGCAATCACCATCTGCAAAGGATTGAACTACAACATTGATTTCACAGAGAAGTCGAGTTAAAGGAAGCCATTTGTTCTAAGGATAGCTTTGTATGATGAATATTTTGATTATTTATTTTAATTCCTTTTTTAAAATTAACTTTTATGTTTTAGTTTGTTTTGCTTTACAATACTGTATTTGTTTTGCTATACATTGACATGAATCAGCCACGAGTGTACATGAACTCCCAATCCTGACCGCCACCTCCCCCCCTCCCCCCCACACCCTCNGCCATGATCTTTGTTTTATGAATGTTGAGCTTCAAGCCAACCTTTTCACTTTTACTTTCAAGAGGCTTTTTAGTTAAGTCTAGGTGATTTGGGAGATTGCTGACAGCTGGAAAGTTGGGTCATACCCTCAACCCAAAGTCATCAGTGCTGGAGATGTGTTCATGCCCTTTATAGAACTTAGCAGTCTTCAGTTGTGAATCTAGCTGTGAGAATGAACTGGTTTTTAGTTAAGTGTTCTGGGACCAGATAGATGACCATACTTGTTTCTCATGGTCCTTGTTAATGTCAGGGGTTGTCAAGGAGCATTTCATCGAGGCTCCGGGAGATTGCCCAGAGGTCTACATCCATTCTGTGCTTTGGGTAGAAGCAGTAGTCTGATGCAAGAGGTTAGAGTGGTAACTGGGCTTCATCGGTACATTACTGAAAAAGTAGGTGATCTGCTGGCATCCAGCCTGTTGGACCAGGATGTGACTTCTAGGTGATAAAGTTTGGTGATGTCCTGGGATTTCAAGGAGGACTTTGCCAGGGCAAAGAGTGCCTTTTGATGTTACGGTTCCTTTTCCATTTCTTGCTCAAATATTTGACTAAAAGTCATCTCTGGGTATGGCTCTGTTCCTAGGTATTTGACACTCAAGGTAGAAAGTGTCTCCTTGTTCTTCCCCCATGAAGGGGGCTCCTGAAGTCAGACTATCCAGTCTGCTAAGTTTTGCCCTGAAGCACCCTCCTGCAGAGCATAGATACTGTGCCTGCTGAGGCTGAGCCCTCCACTTTCTCAGTACACATGCTGCATCACACGTGCCGTGTGCTGCACTCCACTGGCTCCACGCCGAACATTATCAGACCCTCTTGCAAGTCTGTGCCCTGAAGGTCCGTGGGCAAGTTTCCAGGGAAAACTCAGAAGACTGGGTGGTGGGCTGACTCAGTACTGAGCGGGTGAAAGGAGTAAGATGTGTGATAAAAGAACTGGATGACCATCAGGGGATCTAGAACACATCTCTAGAGACACCTCTGGAACTAACATCAAGGGGAGATGAGGGCCTTAAGCAAAGGCTGATAACCTGGTTCACCATATATGGAGGCCCAGCCTGCCTCCGAGGGCTTAGTGTGAAAAGTTGTGGAGATCCTTCATAGAGAGATGTGCTAACATTCATGGTGATAGTGCCAGTGAGCAGAACCATGGGACATAAAGTTGGGTGGCTTTCTATGGAAAACACAGGAACATATCCTTAAATAGGCCCCTAGTAAATGACTTATGAAAAATATTAGCCCACAGATCTGTGTTACCCTGGAGTTAGTAGGTGATCAATGCCAGGTAATTAACCCTGAGATTCCAGAAGTGTCCTCAACCTGACTCAAAGGGCTTATCTCAAGTATTGATACAGACTTGACGTGTCATTGGCATGCTTGGGTGAACAGGCATCTTTCTGGGGTGTCTTGGAAGTGTTTGATCAAGACTGTCATTATCCTTACTTATGGTCCTTCCTGGGTGTTAGAGATGTACTTATTCAGCTTAGTCACCCTTAGAAGGCACAGTCATTCAGTGAATGGAAAGGGTAGCATGATTTGGCAAGTGGCTTCTGTGTAACTCCTCCCCTGTTGTGTCTTCAGCTCTTTGATCCAGGAGTGTTGCTCCTTGGATTGAATGATTCTTAGTCCCTCCCAGGGCTTGCTGTAACATTGCTGTCTCAACTTCATCTTCTGAGGATCTCTGTTCTGATATTTCTTTAAAATTTTATTTAATTGAAGGGAAATTGCTATACAGAATTGTTTTCTGTCAAACCTCAACATGAATCAGCCATAGGTATACATAGATCCCCTCTCTTTTGAAGCTCCCTCCCATCTCCCTCCCCATTCCACCCCTCTAGGTTGATACAGAGCAGCCCCTGTTTAAGTTTTCCAAGCTATACAGTGAATTCCTATTGGCTATCTACCTTACATATGGTAATGTAAGCTTCCATGTTACTCTTTATGGAAAGAGTAACATTTATTAATACATCTATTTTCCTCTTGTTTCCAAAAGTAATGTCACCTGGGCAGATGAGAAGCCATGGCGTGCTTCACCCTAGTCCTCTTGTCCTTGGGGTAATCACCTAATCGGGTTGAACTTCGGCCTCCAATCATCCTTTTTCCATGGTCGAGGACTTAGCTGTTGGCAGCTTTGAGATCATGCTCTTTAAGTTTCAGAGTTAAAGTATCGGAACTTTTAGACATGAAGTTGCTCAGTTGTGTCCAACTCTTTGCGACCTCATGGACTATACAGTCCATGGAATTCTCCAGGCCAGAATACTGGAGTGGGTAGCTGTTCCCTCCCCAGGGGATTTTCCCAACCCAGGGGTTAAACCCAGGTCTCCCGCATTGCAGGTGGATTCTTTACCAGCTGAGCCACAAGGGAAGTCCCTTTTAGACCTGAAAGGACATTTTAGCCTGATTCTATATACATGGTTCATCCATGCCAAGGTTCTATGCTGATCAAGTACCATCAGCGTTACCTCCAGCTTTTGAATGAGGCTCTCTGTAGTGTTAAGACATCAGTTGTGGAGGCCCCAGGGGTCTCTACCATCAAGGTGTCTGGCTCCAGGGTTTTCTTTTTTCTTTAATTTTTATTTTTTAGTTTGTTTTGCTTTACTGTATTCGTTTTGCTATACATTGACATGAATCAGCCACGAGTGTACATGAACTCCAAATCCTGACCCTCACCTCCCCCCTCCCGCCCCACACCTTCTCTCTGGATTATCCCGGTGCATCAGTCCCAAGCATCCTGCATCAAACCTGGACTGGCGATTCATTTCACTTATGATATCATACATGTTACACTGCCACTCTGCCAACCCATCCCACACTCTCCCTCTCCCACAGAGTCCAAAAGGCCGTTCTATACATCTGTGTCTCTTTTGCTGTCTTGTGTACAGGTTTATCATTACCATCATTCTAAATTCCATATATATGTGTAAGTATACTGTATTGGTGTTTTTCTTTCTGGCTTACTTCACTCTGTATAATCGGCTCCAGCGTCATCCACCTCATTAGAACTGATTCAAATGTATTCTTTTTAATGGCTGAGTAATACTCCATTGTGTATATGTACCACAGCTTTCTTATCCATTCATCTGCTGATGGACATCTAGGTTGCTTCCATGTCCTGGCTATTATAAACAGTGCCGCAATGAACATTGGGGTACACGTGTCTCTTTCAATTCTGCTTTCCTCGGTGTGTATGCCCAGCAGTGGGATCGCTGGATCATAAGGCAGTTCTATTTGCAATTTTTTAAGGAATCTCCACACTGTTCTCCATAGTGGCTGTACTAATTTGCTTCTTTGTTGTAGGTTTATTTCTGGACTCTATTCTATTGACCTATGTGTCTGATTTTGTGCCAGTAGTGTACTGTTTTGATTATTGTTACTTTGTATTATAACTGACACTTATTAGCAGATGAAAAAAAAAATTCCTGTAAAAAAATCCATTTCTTTGTCATTACTCATTCAATAGAGAATAGAATCAACTTACAAAAATCACCAAAATCAGGCCACAAAAGCAATTTCTCAATCATTGTTTCCATTGATAGGAAATAATATTTCTGCTTCATGCAAACCAGAAGAAAACAACACAGAATCAATAGGAAAAATAAACTGCAGGGGCAACAGGTTTAAAGTTCTATGAATAATGCTTCTTTCACTCTGGTATTCAAATAAGGACAAGTCTTAAACAGTCTGTCAGATATATTTCTCTAACAACCTAGTTTACTTGGCTCCACCAAGTGCTCTCACAAAGATATGCTGGAACTTCTTATATTGCTAAAGTATAATTTTTAAGAGGTAAAATAATGATTTAAGGATATAATATATTATCACATCAAATGTTTTATTTTACTAATCAATGACTGAAAAAAATGTTACATTTGTCCCAAATGACAATAGAGAAGTTATGCATATACAGGCAATTTTTTAAAGGTAATATTAAGTCAAAAATTCTAGATTAGATACAAAATTGGTTAATGTCCTAAAGGACCATGGTGTCAGCCTTTGAGGTTACTTATTCCACTGGACAGAGTTTCTCTCTCTCTCCAGTTATCTAAAGTCCCCAAGTTGATCTTTGTTTTTATATGGTTCAGATAATAAAATGTTAAGCTCAGATGTCATAGATAAATACTAAATGATCTCTTTTTCTTTATTTCCAAGATTTAAATAATTATTCATCAAACTTAACTTGCCTTGAGTTTTTAAAATCTCACTTGAACAACTCTTTGGCTCAGATATATCCAAGCTTTAAACCCAATCTGATACATCTTTAAAAATTTAGCATGTCACTATGGGTTACCTATATTAACTAAAAATGACCTTTCCTTTATTTCCCTTACATCCAAATGTACACACTATAAAGAGAATCAGACCTCTGATCTTACTATTTTTAGCTAATTATCAACAAGCAACTAACTTTGTAGTTTCTCCATACCCAGCCTAGAATCATGGTTCAGCACTTCAATACCATTTGTATCTTTATCTTCAGCTCCTTTAAATGCCTAACATTGTTGGTTTTATCTGCTGTTGTTTCTCTGATATGTTAATTAAAATTTGGTAGTATAAAACTCACCCATGAAATTCAGTGTCATAATTACTGAACTTTTTGGCCAGTTCAGGTCCTCCACATGTACTTATTTGGTTGCCCTATCAGCATGACTGTCCAATGTTGTTCAAGTAAAAATTATGTTTGACTGTCACAAGACTACAGACTCATTGTTTATATATATGTTCCTAAGGTCTCCAGTTAGCCAAAGTACACATAATTTTCCTCCTTTGGACCGTAGTGAAAGGATTAGATTCTGACTATCTTTTATTCATTTTCCACTGGAATGTTTAGTAACTAACTCCACACTAAAATTCAGCTCTTTTAAACTTAAATGAATCTGATTATAATATTATTTTTTAAGACTCTAATTTGTAAATGTTTTGGTGAGTCAAATGATCATAAAAATGCTGTTGAATATTCAAAGTAATAAACAGGGACCAGTATGACCACTACTTTAGACTAATCTAATGCCTATATGATTGCCAAAATAAAGTCAGTACACAGAAGGTAGATTACTAGTTTCCAGGAGCTGGGGCAAGAATGTTTCTTGAAGGCAAAATTGGAGAGTTACTTCTAGTGAGTGCAGGATTTTGATGGGGTGATACAATTTTTCTGTATTAGTAGTGATATTTGTACAACTTTATGAATCTACTGAATCCTTTAGAAGAGTGACTTTTATTGTATGTGAAATATAACTTCTTTAAATAAGAGAAAAAAGAAACACTGTACTCTCAGAAATTTAAAATCTATATTAATCTTGATCTGTATTGCAATTGCTAGTCAGATAAAATCTAACCTTACAGTGCTACCTAGTAGAAAAGTACTAAATAAAGAAGAGTAAATAAAGGAAAATGAAGGTTTCTTGTTTTCAGTTTCTTAGGAAACCAGGAGAATCAGTTTCAGATTTCTGTAATGTAAAATTTATGAATGGTTAATTAGGAGAATGCTTGCTTTTGTTGAATTTTGCTGTCACATTCCTCTCACTAATCACTTGATAAGGCCTACATATTTTAAGTTTTTCTCCTTTATTTACCAAATTTTTGCCTTCAGGAAACCAGAAATGATAAATAATGTATTGGCTGTTGTTCTAATATTTACTCTTCATCATTAATTTTTTCCAAGTCATTAAAGAACAATAACAAATTTCCTTGTTCCTTTTACACCTGCTGAAGTAGTATCTGGGCTTCCCTGGTGGCTCAGACAGTAAAGAATCTGCTTGCAATGTAGGACACCTGGGTTTGATCCCTAGGTTCATAATAACCACAACAAAAAATAGTCAAATAATTCAGGCCTTGATGAAACAGAATATTAATTAAAAAAAAAAAAAAAGGAGAGGGCAATGGAGCTTAAGCTTTGTCCAGGGATAGGAGAAAATACAAAGGTATGCACCATTAGAAAACTGGCTTTATCAATGTTACTATAGAAAAGTGGCTTTCTTAATGTTACTAAAATCTTCAATTACAATAGAATGATGGCTATACATTAGGAAATATTCAGCAAAAACTCTGAATAAATATAGATCCCAAATCATAGCTTTCTTAAAACACCTTCATTTTACTATTTGTAGACACATTAACCAGAGAAAGCAATGACAACCCACTCCAGTACTCTTGCCTGGAAAATCCCATGGGTGGAGAAGCCTGGTAGGCTGCAGTACATGGGTGGCCAAGAGTCGGACACAACTGAGCGACTTCACTTTCAATTTTCACTTTCATACATTGGAGAAGGAAATGGCAACCCACTCCATTGTTCTTGCCTGGAGAATCCCAGGGACGGGGGAGCCTGGTGGGCTGCCATCTATGGGGTCGCACAGAGTTGAACACGACTGAAGTGACTTAGCAGCAGCAGCAGCAGCAGACACATTAACACTATATTTATTGAGATTTTGGAAAGTATTATAGTTCAATTTGGAGCTCTGCATTCATATGTTTATATCTTTCCTTTTCTCCTTTGATTTTCACTTCTCTTCTTTTCACAGCTATTTGTAAGGCCTCCCCAGACAGGCGTTTTGATTTTTGCATTTCTTTTTCATGGAGATGGCCTTGATCCCTGTCTCCTGTACAAAATCATGAACCTCTCTCCATAGTTCATCAGGCTCTTTGTCTATGAAATATAGTCCCTTAAATCTATTTGTCACTTCCACTGTATAATCATAAGGGATTTGATTTATACCTGAATGGTCTAGTGGTTTTCCCTACTTTCTTCATTTTAAGACTGAATTTGATAATAAGGAGTTCATGATCTGAGCCACAGTCAGTTCCCGATCTTGTTTTGGTTGACTATGTAGAGCTTCTCCATCTTTAGCTGCAAAGAATATAATCAATCTGATTTCAGTGTTGACTATCTGGTGATGTCCAAGTATAGAGTCTTCTCTTCTGTTGTTTGAAGAAGGTGTTTGCTATGACCAGTGCATTCTCTTGGCAAAACTCTTATTAGTCTTTGTCCTGTTTCATTCCGTATTCCAAGGCCAAATTTACCTGTTACTACAGGTGTTTCTTGACTTCCTACTTTTCATTTCAGTCCCCTATAATGAAAAGGACATCTTTTTGGGGTGTTAGTTCTAAAAGGTATTGTTGGTCTTCATAGAACCATTCAACTTCAGCCTCTCCAGCATTACAGGTTGGGGCATAGACTTGGATTACTGTGATATTGAATGGCTTGCCTTGTAAACAAACAGAGATCATCCTGTCATTTTTGAGAGTGCATCCAAGTACTGCATTTCAGAGTCTTTTGTTGACCATGATGGCTACTCCATTTCTTCTAAGGGATTCCTGCCCCAGTAGTAGATATAATGGTCATCTGAGTTAAATTCACCCATTCCAGTCCATTTTAGTTTGCTGATTCCTAGAATGTCAACGTTCACTCTTGTCATCTCCTGTTTGACCACTTCCAATTTGCCTTGATTCATAGAACTAACATTCCAAGTCCTATGCAATATTGCTTTTTTCAGCATCGGACCTTGCTTCTATTAATAGTCACATCCACAGCTGGTTATTGTTTTTGCTTTGGCTCCATCCCTTCATTCTTTCCGGAGTTAATTCTCCACTGATCTCCAGTAGCATATTGAGCACCTACTGACCTGGGGAGTTCCTTTTTCACTATCCTATCATTTTGTATTTTCATACTGTTCATGGGGCTCTCAAGGCAAGAATACTGAAGTGGTTTGCCATTCCCTTCTCCAGTGGAACACATTTTGTCAGACCTCTACACCATGACCCACCTGGTGCAATAAAGGACAGAAATGGTATGGACCTAACAGAAGCAGAAGATATTAAGAAGAGGTGGCAAGAATACACAGAAGAACTATACAAAAAAGATCTTCATGACCCAGATAATCACGATGGTATGATCACCCACCTAGAGCCAGGCATCCTTGAATGTGAAGTCAAGCAGGCTTTGGAAAGCATCACTACAAACAAAGCTAGTGGACATGATGGGATTTCAACTGAGCTATTTCAAACCCTAAAAGTTGATGCTGTGAAAGTGCTGCACTCAATACGCCAGCAAATTTGGAAAACTCAGCAATGGCCACAGACTGGAAAAGGTCAGTTTTCATTCCAATTCCAAAGAAAAGCAATGCCAAAGAATGCTCAAATTACCGTACATTTGCACTCACCTCACATGCTAGTAAAGTAATGCTCAAAATTCTCCAAGCCAGGTCTCAGCAGTATGTGAACCATGAACTTCCTGATGTTCAAACTGGTTTTAGAAAAGGCAGAGGAACCGGAGATCAAACTGCCAACATCTGCTGGATCGTCGAAAAAGCAAGAGAGTTCCAGAAAAAAACATCTATTTCTGCTTTATTGTCTATGCCAAAGCCTTTGACTGTGTGGATCACAATAAACTGTGGAAAACTCTGAAAGAGATGGGAATACCATACCAACTGACCTGCCTCTTGAGAAATCTGTATGCAGGTCAGGAAGCAAGAGTTAGAACTGGACATGGAACAAAAGACTGTTTTCAAATAGGAAAAGGAGTACGTCAAGGCTGTATATTGTCATTCTGCTTATTTAACTTATATGCAGAGTACATAATGAGAAACGCTAGGCTGGAAGAATCACAAGCTGGAATCAAGATTGCTGGGAGAAATCAGATATGCAGATGACACCACCCTTATGGCAGAAAATGAAGAGGAACTAAAAAGCCTCTTGATGAAAGTGAAAGAAGAGAGTGAAAAACTTGGCTTAAAGCTCATTTTCATTTAGAAAATGAAAATCATGGCATCCAGTCTCATCACTTCATGGCAAATAGATGGGGAAACAGTGGAAATAATGTCAGACTTTATTTTTTGAGTCTCTAAGATCACTGTAGATGGCGACCATAGCCATGAAATCAAAAGACACTTACTCCTTAGAAGGAAAGTTATGACCAACCTAGATAGCATATTCAAAAGCAGCAACATTACTTTGCCAACAAAGGTCTGTCAAGTCAAGGCTACGGTTTTCCCAGTAGTCATGTATGGATGTGAGAGTTGGACTGTGAAGAAAGCTGAGCACCAAAGAACTGATGCTTTTGAACTGTGGAGAAGGCAATGGCACCCTACTCCAGTACTCTTGCTGGAGAATCCCATGGACAGAGGAGCCTGGTGGGCTGCAGTCCATGGGGTCGCGAAGAGTCGGATACGACTGAGCGACTTCACTTTCCCTTTTCCCTTTCATGCACTGGAGAAGGAAATGGCAGCCCATTCCAATGTTCTTGCCTGGAGAATCCCAGGGACGGCAGAGCCTGGTGGGCTGCCGTCTATGGGGTCGCACAGAGTCGGTCACGACTGACGCGACTTAGCAGCAGCAGCAGCATTGGAAAAGACTCTTGAGAGTCCCTTGGACTGCAAGGAGATCCAATCAGTCCATTCTGAAGGAGATAAACCCTGGGATTTCTTTAGAAGGAATGATGCTAAAGCTGAAACTCCAGTACTCTGGCCACCTTATGTGAAGAGTTGACTCATTGGAAAGACTCTGATTCTGGGAGGGATTGTGAGGGAGGAGAAAGGGACAACAGAGGAAGAGATGGTGGGATGGCATCACCGACTCGATAGACATGAGTCTGTATGAACTCCAGGAGTTGGTGATGGACAGGGAGGCCTGGTGTACTGCGATTTATGGGGTCTCAAAGACTTGGAGACGACTTAGCAACTGAACTCAACTGATAGTTCAGTTTTCATAGAAATAAAAACTCTCTCCGAAAGTATGATGTTGGCTTAGATTCAAAAGCCATCAAGCTTCCTATCCATTTGGAAAAGATGAAGATTTAATTGCACCATCTCTAACCACTAAGATACACTGCAAGAATTTGACACGTAAAGGATTCTTGCTGGTGCTGAGTAGTATTACCAAGAGAAGTTGGCAAGATGAAATATGAGTCAGGAAAAAAAGAAAAAAAAAAAGAGCAAATGTATAAGAAGTAGGAAGTGAAGTGAAAAGAAGTCGCTCAGTCATGTCAAACTCTTTGGCACCCCGTGGATTGTAGCCCACCAGTCTGCTCTGTCCATGGGATTCTCCCGGAAAGAATACTGGAATGGGTTACAATTTCCTTCTCCAGAGGGTCTTCTTGACCCAGGGATCAAACTCAGGTCTCCCACTTGCAGGCAGACACTTTAACCTCTGAGCCACCAGAGAAGCCAAGAAGTAGTAAGGAAAGGACCAAATCACAGTCATGAAATCTATAAATACCTTTCCTTTTTCTTTCTAGTCAGTCTTTTTTGTTTGTTTGTTTGTTTTTGAAAAAACAAAAGGCATATCCAAGCCTGATTAAGTGTGAATTATAAGTGTCCTGTAAAGACAAAAAAACCTGTCTAAACTACTTTCAATTTTAAGAGTCATCAAGACACATCATATTCTGCATTAACATTTTAAAACTTAAATCTATAAATTTATTAATTTTTAATGATTTTTAAAGATAACAAAATTATATTATTAAATAAGATGATCTTATTGTGAAGTTATCTAATTTATATTATAGTGTCATTAGAAGTTAATTATATTTATCTTCATATATATATATGGATAATGCTACCATATGGCACACACATGACTAGATAAGTTTGTTACTATGAATATTTATATATGAAGAATAAAAATATGTTACATTCTTAATACTATGGCTTTTTATATCTTGGAGACCCTGTGCTATGTTTTAGGAATATTAAATAGACAGGTAAAGAGATTATACTCAGTAGTATTGCTGTACCAATCAAAATAGTAATACTAAAAGTGACTTTTCAATCATGTCAGATAATTCAAGCCTTTCTGTATAATCTGTAGGAAGGCAAGACACTGGAAGATCAGTGTATTTTGTATCTTGTCATTCTATGTTGGTGAACTGATTGCATCTCTGACAGGCAATGCACTAAGCAGGAGCACGTATTATCTGCCATAGGGTTGGCAGAAATTTTTCAATTTTCTCATCTGGAGCAACATATCCAGGGTCAGTATTTTCAGTGTGACACATACAATGACATTATCTCATCTTGTGAGTATGGTTATTCATTGATTTTTCTTTAAAATTCTATGATCTGTTCCTAAGATCCTTCCTAGGATGTGCAAAATCAACTTTTTGTCTATCTATCCATCTACCCACCCACCATCTCACCCACCCCCCTCC
>SJXQ01000361.1:1104988-1129172 GCA_006408695.1 Aepyceros melampus
TGTGTATAAGAGACAGATCTCACCCACCCCCATCCACCCACCTACCTACCTGTCCATCCATCCATCTATCTATCCACCCACCCTACCCATCCATCCACCTATCGATCCCTCCAACTATTTGTTTTTAAAATGCAGTGAACTTTAAATTTTGTTTTACTTGACATAGGACTGTAATATGTGTGCTTATGAAAAATTGTAAAAGGATTTGAGATGACATTTAAAAACTATTCTCAAAAATATATGCATAATTAACTAGGTGAGCATAACTAAAACAACAGCATAAAGTTTCATAAGGACAATAGGACAATTTTCAAATTTTCCCTTAATTTATGTTAAGCGTATTTTATGGTAGAAGCCTTGCTTTTGGAACTGTCAGCAGAAATATAAAAAGACTAGAGCTCACTTATAAGCTAGAGGTCTTTATTTGGTGTTATTAGCATGTTTAAATTAAGCTGGAACTCTTACCCAGTTTCTGAGGATTTTCATGTATTCAGAATCTTCTCTAAACATCTATGTTTTCTAAGTCATAATTGAAAACACAAGATGTGTGCATTGGCTTTAACATGTAAACCATCAAGGAGGCTTTTAGGAGTCATTTCAACAGAACAGTTCACAGACTTTAGCTTATACTCCACTTCCAGAGCTATTGTCAGCTTTTGTCTTTTGGAATTTGAATTCTAATGCCTAAGTTTAAAAACACTCCTTAGGTACCAGTTAGGGTTAACTGTGAATGTTCCTTTTTTTTTTTTTTTCCTAAAGTCAATGAATTTTGGGGTTAAAACATTATCTACTTTTAGGAAAAGTGTTAATAAAATAATCCTTCTTACTATAGATTTGATCATTTAGCTCTCAGTTTGAGTGTGTATCACAGGCTAGTATGTGTATAAAAGAAATCAATCAATAACAATCAGAATCAATAATTTGAAGTAATCAATATTTTTACCTGATCAAAACAGTTATTCAAAATTTTGTCAGAGCTTAGACAGTCAAGCTTTTGTTATGAATAACTTAAATACATGTAAAACATTTTCAAAATACTTGTACCATACACTGAATGTTCTGTTGCCCATAAAGGAAAGGATTTCTATTGTCCTCAGTGATGGCCAAGCTGCAACACATTCATTTCCTTGAGTAAACATAATTTTTCACAGTGCTTAACTTCCATTTTTATTCCATTTGCTTTTTTAATTCCAATTGCTTACTATATATAATTTAGGCAAAAGATTTCTCTGAAGGGTTAGAAACATTGAAGGAAACAGGCTAAAAGTTATCTTGAACTGTGGTAGTGCTGATTGTTTAGTTGCTAAGTTGTGTCTGACTCTTGCGACCCCATGGATTGTAGCCTGCCAGCCACTTCTGCCCATGGGATTTCTCAGTCAGGAATATTAGAGTTGGTTGCCATTTCCTTCTCCAATTAGAACCGTGGGTGTGAAAAAGTCATAATGTTAGGGGAAGCATACTGTTGAAACCACCCACCCTGGCCAGGCACCATAGTAACCATTTGCATAAGTTGTTTTATGACAGGAGATCCTGTTAAGGAATACAGAACTAATAAGCCATCAACAACCAGAAGAGTCCAGGAAAGGTTGAAAGGAGACACCACATATGTGTGCACTTCCCAGAATCCCTCTTGCTAGCATCCATCTTGGCTGAGTGTTGCGTGCACCACCAGGAAAGACTCTGAATTAGATGATTGGCCAAAGATCACCTGAAATCTGATCCTATCACCATAAAACTAGACATTCTGAGCCATGCAGCAGAGCAATTCTCCTATGTTCTCTTACCCTACTGCTCTCCACCCAGGAGCCCTTTCCAAATAGAATCTCTTGCTTTGTCAGCATGTGTCTCCTTGGACAATTCTATTCTGAGTGTTACACAAGGCCCTGTGAGGGGCCTCCCCCTTCCTACAACAATAACAAGTAAAAAAATCAATTAAAATGTTTTAAAAAGCATTAGTTATGAGCCTACATATAAATGAAACTAGAGAATCACCAAAAGTCCTTCACAATTTCTTCTACTTATAAAATTAGTACAATCATCTTTATCAGTTCAATTCAGTCGCTCAGACGTGTACGACTCTTTGCCACCCCATGAATCGCAGCATGGTAGGCCTCCCTGTCCATCACTAACTCCTAGAGTTCACTCAAACTCACTTCCATTGAGTCCGTGATGCCATCCAGCCATCTCATCCTTGGTCGTCCCCTTCTGCTCCTGCCCACAATCCCTCCCAGCATCAGGGTCTTTTCCAATGAGTCAACCCTTCGCATGAGGTGGCCAAAGTACTGGAGCTTCAGTTTTAGCATCATTCCTTCCAAAGAAATCCCAGGGTTGATCTCTTTCAGAATGGACTGGTTGGATCTCCCTGCAGTCCAAGGGACTCTCAAGAGTCTTCTCCAACACCACAGTTCAAAAGCATCAATTCTTCTGCGCTCAGCCTTCTTCACAGTCCAACTCTCACATCCATACATGACCACAGGAAAAACCATAGCCTTGACTAGACGGACCTTAGTCAGCAAAGTAATGTCTCTGCTTTTGAATATGCTATCTAGGTTGGTCATAACTTTTCTTCCAAGGACTAAGCGTCTTTTAATTTCATGGCTGCAGTCACCATCTGCAGTGATTTTGGAGCCCCCCAAAAATAAAGTCGGACACTGTTTCTACTGTTTCCCCATCTATTTCCCATGAAGTGATGGGACCAGATGCCATGATCTTCGTTTTGTGAATGTTGAGCTTTAAGCCAACTTTTTCACTCTCCTCTTTCACTTTCATCAAGAGGCTTTTTAGCGCCTCTTCACTTTCTGCCATAAGGATGGTGTCATCTGCATANATCTTTTAAATCTGGTCATCTATAGTGGAGGGCTATAAAGATTCTAGGAGACACCTTAGAGAACTTGTTCCAGGTTCATGCTGCCCATCTCACAGGAATGGAGGTAAATATGTTTATGCTTCAGTTTACCAGTATTTTTAAAAAATCTGCAAATGATTTACTATTTCCGTTGTGTTTGTCATGTGGATAATACTGGTATTTGGCCAGAGATCTAGGGTTGCAAATGCTAGAGTTCTTTGTGGCTGAAGCTCCTGACCCAGACATTCCTCCCAAGAGAAATGTATTCAATGAGGTTCAAGTTAAGGCAAAGCACATTTAGTATTTCTATGGAATCCTTGATTTAAAGACCAATATGGTTACTTGTTATGGAGTTAGAGACTCCTCTTTGCCTAAGCTCCTACTGAAGTAATTCTGTCTCCTTGCCCTTCCCTGGCCCTGTCCAGTCTTGGCTTCTGTACCATTCAGTTCTCAATACCAGGGGAAGCAAATCCAAGGAGGTGCAAAATAGAGAGTATCTGTTTTAGGATCTAGCCTTTCTGTGGTTTAACCTGTATGCCTCAGGGGAGCATACTCAGTCACATAGGTGAAAGAGTTACTTACTGAGGCTTGGAGTTTTAATCTTTGTTTTATCAAGCCCTCTATTTCCTGGTTCTTTAGTTCTGTTAATGTTTTTGAATTTAACCCAAAAATGATGGTTAGGGGAAGTAAAGAGGAAGACATCAACAAGTAATAACTATAGAGAGACAGGATGAAAGAAATATATCAAAGAGAGGTGGTTTTGTTGCCAGATTGCCTGGATGAAAATGCTATTTCTGTCACCTCATAATTTAGTCAAGTGCTTAATGTTTTGCTCTCTTGTTTTCACATCTGTGAAATGAAGATAATAATAATTGTAAGAATTAAAGAGGCAAACGTTTATATGCTCTAGGTGCTTTATGTGTTTATCATTATTCAGACATATCATTCCGTCATGACCACAGTCATGTTTCTAGGAAATGGTCATCAATGTCCAGAAAATTTTAATATTGGCTTTATAGTGGACACAGGCATACTTGTTTGCCCTAACTGCTCAAATATTGACTGATTTTTAAAATAGGCAGACAATATACTAAGTTGTAATGGCAAGTACAGTTGTTGGTAATGTAGAATGTTTTGGTCTGATTGGTCAGTTCTCTTTATGTTGAAAAAAAAATTGGGGAGAGTAAAATTGTAAAAAAAATTGGGTAGAATTATATGTAAATATTAAAGATTATATATAAATTGGGTTGTAAAATTATAATCAGAAAGTTGAAAGACAATTAGATTATGAAGATATTATGTAAGGTGTTCAACTTGGATCAAATGCACTCATCATCTCTTAAAACAAACATGTAGGTTGGTAGGTTAGAACTATCTTTATCAAATGCCATAGAAAACATTAGGCAAAATTATGCTTTTTAGGCGTCTTATTTCTAGACTCCAAGTAATGTGTCTCCAGTGCCATTAATATTTTTCAATTTCAGGTAGAAAACACTAACATGGCTGAATTTTCAGATTTATTAATTGCAGTTATATTGTAGTTTTATTTTTTTGAGGTTACATGCTGTTTTCCCTGATTCAGTTCAGAGGTTTGCAAGTCTCAGGCACACAGTTTTAGAGATACCATTTTAGAGTATTGCTTGTCAAATGTTAATGAGCATAGGAAGTACCTGGACATCTCTTTGAAAAGCAGAATGTGACTCAGCAGGTCTGGAATGGGACCTGAGTCTCTGAGCTTCTAGCAAGCTCCAGGTGCTATCAATGATATTGGTCCAAAGATATACTGTAAGTAGCAAGTTTGTTGGAGAAGGCAGTGGCACCTCACTCCAGTATTCTTGCCTGGAAAATTCNTGATCCACACAGTCAAAGGCTTTGGCATAGTCAATAAAGCAGAAATAGATGTTTTTCAGGAACTCTTTTGCTTTTCCCATGATCCAACAGATGTTGGCAATTTGATCTCTGGTTCCTCTGCCTTTTCTAAAACCAGCTTGAACATCAGGGAGTTCACGATTCACGTATTGCTGAAGTCTGGCTTGGAGAATTTTGAGCATTACTTTACTAGCATGTGAGATGAGTGGAATTGTGCTGTAATTTGAACATTCTTTGGCATTGCCTTTCTTTGGGATTGGAATGAAAACTGACCTTTTCCATTCTGTGGCCACTGCCGAGTTTTCCAGATTTGCTGGCATATTGAGTGTAGCACTTTCACAGCATCATCTTTCAGGATTTGGAACAGCTCAACTGGAATTCCATCACCTCCCTAGCTTTGTTTCTAGTGATGCTTTCTAAGGCCCACTTGACTTCACATTCCAAGATGTCTGGCTCTAGATTAGTCATCACATCATCATGATTATCTGGGTCGTGAAGATCTTTTTTGTACAGTTCTTCTGTGTATTCTTGCCACCTATAGCCATAGGTGAAAGATTGTTCTGATATTTTCCAAGATATGCAAAGTGGTTTTTTTTGTTGTTGTTGTTGTTTGTTTAAATATGTAGTCTTAATTGCATCACTGTTGTATTGTCCTAGGATTGACTGTAGACAATAGAATCTCAATTGTGTCTTTAAAGATCAAAAATGAAACATAATTCAATATACTCTATAATAGTAGTATATTTACAGAAGAATTTATTATTAACTAAATGCTTCCTCTTATCCATTCTACTTCTCAAGTTATTTAAAAATTTTATATACAGTGTAGATGATAGCCCAATACCCAACATCATTTTCTTTCCAAGAAAGAAATATCATTTGAAGAAAAACAAGTACCATATAGCAAGAGACTTACAAATGTAAAATCACTGAAATTTACTGAACACTAGTACTAGTTATTACTGAAAGCTAAATTTTAAAAGTCCTTAAATATCTGTAGTGTTTACTTTTCAAAGACGTCTCACAAGTACCATTCATCGAAGTTGCTATTTTACACCAATTAGGTATGGAAATTATTATCTCTAGTAGATGAAAACAGAGAAATGTAACATTTGGAGTTATATTCAGAATATAGAAAAATAATCATGAAATGATTCCAAGAGAAACCTTTTAAGTCTCAAATCAGATTTGTTGATTTTACTATTTCTTGCTTCTTGACAGCTTTGATGACCAGAATAGAAAGTTCATTTCTTATCTCCCAATTGAATATTCTCTAGAAAGATAAGATTCATGGAGTCTAAAGAGAATATATGCTTCTTAAAAACATCTATTTATGCTTTATTGAGTATGCCAAAGCCTTTGACTGTGTGGATCACAATAAACTGTGGAAAATTCTGAAAGAGATGGGAATACCATACCACCTGACCTGCCTCTTGAGAAATCTGTATGCAGGTCAGGAAGCAACAGTTAGAACTGGACATGGAACAACAGACTGGTTCCAAATAGGAAAAGGAGTGCGTCAAGGCTGTATATTGTCACCCTGCTTATTTAACTTCTATGCAGAGTACATCATGAGAAATGCTGGACTGGAAGAAACACAAGCTGGAATCAAGATTGCTGGGAGAAATATCAATAACCTCAGATATGCAGATTACACCACCCTTATGGCAGAAAGTGAAGAGGAGCTAAAAAGCCTTTTGTTGAAAGTGAAAGAGGAGAGTGAAAAAGTTGGCTTAAAGCTCAACATTCAGAAAACGAAGATCATGGCATCTGGTCCCATCACTTCATGGGAAATAGATGGGGAAACAGTAGAAACAGTGTCCGACTTTATTTTTGGGGGGCTCCAAAATCACTGCAGATGGTGACTGCAGCCATGAAATTAAAAGACGCTTAGTCTTTGGAAGAAAAGTTATGACCAACCTAGATAGGATATTCAAAAGTAGAGACATTACTTTGCCGACTAAGGTCCGTCTAGTCAAGGCTATGGTTTTTCCTGTGGTCATGTATGGATGTGAGAGTTGGACTGTGAAGAAGGCTGAGCACAGAAGAATTCATGCTTTTGAACTGTGGTGTTGGAGAAGACTCTTGAGAATCCTTGGACTGCACAGAGATCCAACCAGTCCATTCTGAAGGAGATCAACCCTGGGATTTCTTTGGAAGGAATGATGCTAAAACTGAAGCTCCAGTACTTTGGCCACCTCATGCGAAGAGTTGACTCATTGGAAAAGACCCTGATGCTGGGAGGGATTGGGGGCAGGAGCAGAAGGGGACGACCAAGGATGAGATGGCTGGATGGCATCATCGACTCAGTGGACATGAGTCTGAGTGAACTCTGGGAGTGAACTCCCTGATGGACAGGGAGGCCTGGCCTGCTGTGATTCATGGGGTTGCAAAGAGTCGGACACGAGTGAGCGACTGAACTGAACTGAACTGAAAGCATGTATGTCTGAGAGAGAGCTGTGCAACAGCCAGAAATAGTCAAGAACAGGGCTACTCTAGTAGCTCAGCTGGTAAAGAATCTGCCTGCAATGCAGGAGACCCTGGTTTGATTCCTGGGTCAGGAAGATCCCCTGGAGAAGGGAAAGGCTACCCACTCAAGTATTATGTCATGGAGAATTCCATTGACTGTATAGTCCATGGGGTTGCAAAGAGTTGGACAAGACTGAGCAATTTTCACTTTAAGATTAAAAATAAGACTATAGTATTATGAATATTATTAATACTATATAGATTTGAGCTAGATGGTAAATCTGACCAGTGTCTGATATGTTGGAATATTGGGTGCAATTGACACACAAAAAATAATCCTGAAGCTTATTTGGGTAATAGTGAGAAGCAAAATTGTTAGCAGCACCACAGCAGAAATACTGATTCCAACGGGGTCCTTTTGTGGAGCTCATCTCTGGATTCTGTGCCAGAGACACATGAGCTTGATCATTATGCTTAAGGCCTTTTGGAGACTGTCACCCTGACATTCCCATCTGTTGCAAAAGAGTGCAAAGGTTGGCTGGTAGGCTATGTCCTTGTTTCCTACAGTGTCTTACCTTGGGTTTCTTACTATGTTGGAGAAAGTGATGTAGTTACTGGTTCATGGTTTTGTGTGGGTGATGGCATTGAAATGATGGTATTTCCAGTTGGTTTAATCTTCACTGATATGGTGTGTTATCATAAACTACCCTTTGTACTTAATATGGCAGAAATACAGGCCACTGTTGGCCTCGACTGTATACTCAATGGTCAAAGACACATTCCATTTTAAAAGGTAGCCTTTGCCCTTGTAAATGCCTGTGCTTCTCAAAAATTGCACTAGATACATCAGTCCAAATAACTCTATCTGAGCATTAAGACATAGGATGTGTCCCTAAGCTCCAGCACACAGATATGACGACTGCATTACCATTGAGTAGGTGCAGAGTTACACAACAGGCTGACCCACCACCTCTATCCCCGTGGATAAGAAAGTAGAACACCTGTTAGGAGCAGTGTGAAACTTGAGATAACTACATGAATCATGGTATCCTTGTGTTAAGATGGAGTTTATCAGCTTATTGTGTACAGTCCTTCCTGCCTTCTTATGGACTATTTGTAAAAGAATCAACTTTTAAAAATTTATTATACATGATTCATATGTTGCACTACTAACATGATAGTCTCTGATCATGTGACTGTCAAGTTATGTTCAAGTCCTGACCTCATTCTATGTCAATTACATGGTTTCATGTTTTTCCTTCTGTTTACAGCGAATAATAATGGCATTTTCTTGGCACAGATATGAGCACAAGCAGGTAGTTATTTATACAAAAGTGCAGAATGTTTGGGGTACATAGTAAAAATGTACAATGAAAGCAACAACAATACTTTCATTATCTGTAGTTGTGTCACCATCTGCCTGACTTGCGGGTTTATCCTCTATACAGCCGTTGTGGAACCTGCTGTGTTGCTTCTTACATAACAAAATGTGTTAACTTAATGTTTTCTATCATTACTTTATTGTTATACATTCTTGCAATGCTACTAGTTCTAGTTCTATTTAATTTTCATGGAACTTCAGCTGTTTATATTTAGGAGCATTTTGAAAAGTATAAACTTTCTATATACA
Organism: Aepyceros melampus; assembly: GCA_006408695.1. Taxonomy (NCBI): domain Eukaryota; kingdom Metazoa; phylum Chordata; class Mammalia; order Artiodactyla; family Bovidae; genus Aepyceros; species Aepyceros melampus. The sequence goes on from SJXQ01000361.1 coordinate 1,113,802, forward strand.
CTTAAATGAGTCATTAAATAATGCTGTTGTTACAATTTCACAGGCAAAATAACTTGGTGATTTTTTTCTATAAAACATTAGCAAAGGTAAATGTAGAATTCTTTAGGAAAATGCTAATAATTTGGCTGGGAAGTCTTGAGTTATATTTATGATTGAATTCATTTTGTATCATATTTTCTGAGTCATGAATAAATAAAATTAAATTACCTATTGCCATCATTACACTTGAAAGTGGTAGATGAAATAACCTATTTGAAAAAGTTAAATCTGCATACATTGTAATATAGTAATTTTCCAGCATTTATATTCTGTTCTATAAGAGATATTGTCACTTTCATAAATTTCTTCCCAGGTGGTGCTAGTGGTAAAGAACCTACCTGCCAATGCAGGAGATATAATGAAACTTGGATTTGATCCTTGATTGGGAGGATCCACTGGAGTAGGAAATGGCAAAGTACTCCAGTATTCTTGTCTAGAGAATCCCATGGACAGAGGAGCCTGGTGGGCTACAGTCCATAGGTTGTAAAGAGTCAGACATGACTGAAGTGATGTAACATAGTATAGCATAGATAATTCATTTTTATACATTTAATCTTGAAGATTTTTTAATTAAAATTTCTATTTTCTTACATAAAAATTATATCAGCTACTGCAAATATGGGGGGGTGGGGGGAGGGAATGACATAGTTCCAGAGCTCTAAGAACACTTAAAATTTTTCAGTGTCATGCATTTGGAAAACAAACAAAATTCTTATACGAAATCAAACTTCCTACATTTTATTAGAAATTAATATTACATTAAAGTTAATTTTAAAACGTCGAGAAAATTTGAAACAACACTAATGGAGAAGCTGTTTCCCCATCAACAGAACATTAGCAATTCTCTTTTACTTTCTAAAGCAAAAGTTGCTACATAAAAGTGATTGCCTCTGAAATTATTGGTATATTTGAATGCAACTACCAAACCATGAAAAATGAGGATTCAATTTGCTGTAAAAATAATTAGGAGGCAGTTCTTTGCTGGCAAAGTCACTGAGCACCTCAGTTCATAACTATTCATGGTATCATTAACAGATGTCTTTGCTTGCTCTGTGAGCTGCTTTATGATGTTGTTGTATTCCATATTATTTTATAGCTAAAGTGAACATAGCAACTTGTTCCAGGACATAATAAAATGAACCCTAATATAGAAATCCTGTGGGAAATTATCCAATAATTTTACCAATGTAACTAATCCTCTTCTTATGAAATCATGATTTCCAGTACACTTTTAGAGTCATTGAAAGTATTATTTAGCATCACCATTTCTTGGTTAATATCTCAGAAAATCATAAAAATATAAAATTTAATGTGGTAAGTGAGGCATTGTGCTGGAAAAATGTTTTTGCTTCTAAATTAAAAGTAATATAAAGTGAATAAGAAATATGTTGTATGTTGATTGTTGACACTAAAAATACTTTTTCTTTAAAAAATCAATTTCTCTAAGCTAATTACATGATACTAGTGACCAGAACCCTAGAAAAAAAAGAAAATTATTAAAAAAATCAAAAGTGAAGTAGCCTTTTCTAAATCTTTCTTGGCATCAAATTCCTAAGAAATATTTGAGTATTCATATGTAGTTTCTCCAATGAAGCAGTCTTTTATTTGAGTATAGGTTCACACTTGTGTTTCCCATTCTATTGTTTTCCTCTATTTATTTGCATTGTTCACTTAAGTAAACTTTCTTAACTCTCCTTGCTGTTCTTTGGAACTCTGCATTCAGGTGAGTATATCATTCCTTTTCTCCTTTGCATTTACTTCTCTTTTTACAGCTATTTTAAGGCTTCCTCAGACAGCCATTTTTGTGTTTTTGCATTTCTTGGGGATGATTTTGATTACTGTCTCTTGTAGAGTATTACAGATCTTTGTCCATAGTTCTTCAGACACTCTGTCAGATCAAATCCCTTGTATCTATTTGTCACTTGCACTGTATAATCATAAGGGATTTTATTTAGGTCATGTCTGAATGGCCTAGTGTTTTTCCCACTTTCTTCAATTTAAGTCTGAATTTGGCAAAAAGAGGTTCATGATCTGAGCCATAGTCAGTTCCAGGTCTTGTTTTTGCTGACTGCATAGAACTTCTCCATCTTCGAGTACAAAGAATATAATCTGTTTTCAGTGTTGACCATCTGGTGATGTCCATGTGTAGAGTCTTCTCTTGTGTTGTTGGAAGAGGGTGTTTGCTAAAACCAGTGCATTCTCTTGACAAAACTCTGTTAGCCTATGGCCTACTTCGTTTTTTACTCCTAGGCCAAATTTGCCTGTTACTCCATGTATTTCTTGATTTCCTACTTTTGCATTCCAGTCCCCTCTATTGAGAAGGAGATATTTCTTTGGTGTTAGTTCTAGAAGGTCTGTAGATATGGCACCATTTTACTTTAGCTTCTTTGGCATTCCATGGTGGCTCAGAGGTTAAAGTGTCTACCTCCAATGCAGGAGACCCAGGTTCGTCCCTGGGTTGGGAAGATCCCCTGGAGAAGGAAATGGCAACCCACTCCGGTATTCTTGCCTGGAGAATCCCATGGACGGAGGAGCCTAGTAGGCTACAGTCCATGGGGTTGCAAAGGGTTAAACACGACTGAGAAACTGCACTTTCTTTCTTTCTTTGGCATTAGTTGTGGCATAGACTTTGATTACTGTGATACTGAATGATTTGCCTTGGAAATAAACCAAGATCATTCTGTTGTTTTTGAGACTACACCCAAGTACCACATTTTGGAGTCTTCTGTTGATTATAAGGGTTATTCCATTTCTTCTAAATGATTCTTGCTCCCATCTGTTGGATCATAGAAAACTCAAAGGAATTCCAGATAAAAATGTCTACTTCTGCTTCATTGACTACACTAAAGCCTTTGACTCTGTGCTTCACAACAAACTATGGAAAATTCTTAAAGAGACGGGAATACCAGACCACCTTACTGCCTCCTGAGAAATCTGTATGCAGGTTAAGAAGCAACAGTTAGAACCAGACATGGAACAATGGACTGGTTCCTAATTGGGAAAAGAAGTTGAAACAGGGAACAGAGTTCTGTTCATGGAGCTGAAGAATGGACTTCAAAACTTTCAAACACTCACCCTGGCAAAGTTTATTTTAAAGGACATAGATACAAAGCGCTCAGCATAGACATTGAAAGGGGATAAACAGCCTACAAAGGCAGAGATTACAGAAGTTTTATGTCTTTACTAGTATTGGTCTGTTTATTTTTGGTTAGCTTGTGACTTTAATATATGTCATTTTTGACCAGTTTGAATATTGCAATGCCCACTTTGTCATTTTTATAACTCTTTTTGGATCACCTAGTTTCTCAGTTTTGTAGACATTGCAAAGCCATCCCTTTCTCAAGACCCCAGACCATTACTTAGGGACCAAATTCCCTAGTGGCTCAGATGGTAAAGCCATCCGAGGAATATCCCCTGCTGATGAGAATGGCAACCCACTCCAATATTCTTGCCTAGAGAATTCCATGCACAAGCTATAGTTCATGGGTTTGCAAAGAGTTGGACATGAGTAACACTTCATACTTTGGTATGTTTAAGAGCTAATGGTCTTCTTGGAGTTTTTTCCCTTGATAAGCTGGACAGCAGTTAGTGATTGTCTTGTCCTAGGTCCGAAAGTTTTATGACCGTCCAGACAAGGGAGTCTTTCCTCTGAATGCCTGGAAATTAGAACAAATATTGAGATGCTTATTTGAGAAGAGGGAAAAAAAAAAAAAAGAAAAGAAAGGAAATTAAATAAAAGGAACTGAGATCTCAGAGTCTTATACTGTCTACCAATTTCTGTCCCAGTATGCCAAAGCTGTATATTGTCACCATGCTTATTTAATTTATATGAAGGATATATCATGCAAAATGCCAGGCCGGATGAATCATAAGCTGGAATCAAGAATTCCAGGAAAAATAACAATAACCTCAGATATGCAGATGACACCTCCATAATGACAGTAAGCAAAGAGGAACTAAAGAGTCTCTTCATGAAGGTGGAAAAGGAGAGCAAAAAAGCTGGCTTAAAACTCAGTATTTAAAATTCTAGATCATTGCATCCAGTCCCATCACTTCATGGCAGATAGATGGGGAAACAATGGAAACAGTGACACATTTATTTTCTTGGTCTTCAAAATCACTGCAGATGGTGACTGCAGCCATGAAATTAAAAGACACTTTCTCCTTGGAAGAAAAACTGTGACAAACCTACACAGAGTATTGAAAAGCTCAGACATTACTTTGCCAATAAATGTCCATCTAGTCAAAGCTGTGGTTTTTCCAGTAGTCATTATGGATGTGAGAGTTGGACCATAAAGAAGGATGAGTGCTGAAGAATTGATGCTTTTGAACTGTGGTGCTGAAGAAGACCCTTGAGAGTCCCTTGGACAGCAAGGAGATCAAACCTGTCAATTCTAAAAGAACATCAACCCTGAAGTTCCTCATTGGAAGGACTGATACTGAAGCTCCAATACTTTTGCTACCTGATGCAAACAGCCAAATCACTGGAAAAGACCCTGAGGCTGAGAAAGACGGAGGGCAGGAGGGGACTGGGGTAACAGAGGATGAGAGGATTGGATGTCATCATAGACTGAATAGACATGAGTTTGAGCAAACTCTAGGAGATAGTGAAGAACAGGGAAGCCTGGCATGCTAAAGTCCATGGGGTCACAAAGAGTTGGACATGACTGAGTAACTGAAAAACAACAATAACAACTACACTTGTGTATCATACCTGATGGGAACAGGGTATATGGTAGAAAAAATTCAACAGCTCTTTGAGTTTGGGCGATTCATTTAATTCCAAAACACAGATTCTTCACTGTGAAATGTGAATTATAATAGCTGCCTTGCATTGTAGTGAGGATTTAACTAGATAAGATCTAAAATATGTCTAGTTTTATTATTTCTAATGTAACATTTCTTAAAGCTAGTTACTATATTCATTGTTTTGACATTGGTCTTCAGAGAGGGGAGAAAATGTTCTATAAATAAATGATACTAGGAACATCTAAAAATATACAAGCCTGTGAAATGAAAACTAAAAATTATCAATTAAATATCTGTAGCACCTTCCTGTGCTAGCCTCAACATCAGTAGTTGATAACTGATAAAAGCAATTGTTGCTAACTATTTATTATTCAGAGTCCCAAGACTATGTTTCCTACAAAAGAAATTATGAGGAAATAAAAATAACTGAGAGGTTAAATAAGCTTCAGTCAGAGGGAACTCAGTTCTTGCCCCTTCCCAACTTTGCCTGAGATTTGAATTTTGTATAAATTTCAGACCAAGTTTATTAAACATTAACAGTAGTCTGTCATACATTATTTACTAAATACACTTGGAATCTTTCTCTTGTAGATACTCCTCATAATATTATTCTTCAGTTTGGAATTAGACATTCTTAGATGTGTAGTAATGAAGTTTGTAAAAATGCATCCATGTATATTCAGTCTCCATTTATCCACTGAGTCCCTTCTTATGCACCTAACAGAAGTCTCACGGTTGGTCTGTGTTCTCAAGGACAGTTAACAGTAGAATACCACGAGATAGAATCTAACACCTGTGGGTGACAGGTCCTGAATACTGAAGCATTGAGTCACAAAGCTCTATAAATAAAATATAAACTAATTTCAAAGAAGATGAGAATAAATATAATTTTAGGTAAAATACTACATCAAAGTACTTCTAAAATTCACAAAAACTGAATCTAAAATTTACTTATCATTAAAATTAAGATTTTTTTTTAAATGTAGCATCCCTTGGTATAAAATGTGATTAAATAATTCATACAAAAGAAGCTTCAGAGTTTCTGTCACAAGTCTGTAATGATTTTAATTATAGAGTTTAGTGGTTTTTCCTAATTCATTGACTGTTGTGTCTAAAAATGTAAGCAAAAATATGGAAAACTTGTAAGTCCATTTATATGTATTTTCAGATCATATATGAAACTTCCAACTTTAGAGTAATTCAATATACATATAATTAATTTTTGAAAAGATAAATGATTCTCTGACCTGGGAAGAAGCTTACATGGTATGTAATTCATCTTTCAGATTATACATATGAGGAATCTCATGTGAAAAAATCAAATTTTTTCTGTTCTTTCTGATATAGTTAGTGGTAGAATTGGAATTAAAACCCCTACAATCCAGCTCAAAGTCATTTACACTATACTTCACTCTTCAACAAGAAAGACTTTAACTTGTAATAATAAATCATTTTAATATGAAAATTTTATGATATATTATTAATAAAATTTGGATATAATTAACAGTGTAATTTCTTGCATGATAATATATAAAATACTAGTATAATCACCTAATTATTAATATGCATTTAATATTTCATAGTGATTACATAAATATTACATTTAATATTTCATAATGATTTGAGTGAACTCTGGGAGTTAGTGATGGACAAGGAGGCCTGGCATGCTGTGATTCATGGGGTCACAAAGAGTCAGACACAACTGAGCGAATGAACTGAACTGACTGAATGATTACTGATATTATGTCACTCAAATACCAAAACATATTAACTTCAAGCATACTAAAGTCATTTTAATTAGACATCCAAGTATTAAATTATTTGAAAATAAGAGAAATTTTTATTTATTTAATTATATTATGAACATTACCTCACCAAAAGAAAAATATCCACAAGCATTCAGTGGCCCCTTGTTTTATATAAACTAAGATATCTAATTAATACAGATGCTTGTTCTTATCTCATTCTTTCTTAAGTACATGTTTTATTATGTAGCAAGTAAATATACCTTCATAAGATATACTTTCAGTTATTTATTATTGATTCATTCAATAAATATCAGTGTGCAGGCACTCATCTGTGTTGTTAGAACCTGTTAGTGAAAAAAAGTAAAATGATCTCTGTGCTCAGCATTCTAGCAGGCAGGCAGAGAATGAATATAAACAAATAAATAAAACAATTCTATACATATAAATAATGTTATAGAAATATTAGAAAGTGATTAATATTATAGAAAATTAGATCAGACAAAATGCATCAAGTAATTTGAGGAGAGTAACTGCAATTTTACTAAAAGTATTCAGAGGAAGATATCATTGTGAAAGTATGAGTAAAAATATCAATAAAGGAAGAAGTCAAATAACATGATATATGGAGGAAGAACATTCCAGGCAGAGGCAACAGAAAGAACAAGTGTTGTAAGGCAGAATGATGCTCTGTACTAGAATCAGAAAGGGGTCCAATGTTGATACAGAAGAGAGAACATGGAAAAGGGGTCCTCTTCACTTTCTGCCATTAGGGTAGTGTCATCTGCATATCTGAAGTTATTGATATTTCTCCCAGAAATCTTGATTCCAGCTTGTGCTTCATCCAGTCTGGCATTTTCCATCATGTAACCTGCATATAAGTTAAATAAGCAGGGTGACAATATACAGCCTTGACGTACTCCTTTCCCAATCTTGAACTAGTCCATTGTTCTGGTCCAGTTCTAGCTGCTGTTTCTTGGCCTGCACATACGTTTCTCAGGAGGCAGGTAAGGTGATCTTGTATTCCCACCTTTTTAAAAATTTTCCACACTTTGTTGTGAGCCACACAGTCAAAGGCGTGTAGTCAATGTAGCAGATGTAGATATTTTATGGAATGTTCTTGCTTTTCTTATTATTCAACAGATGTTAGCAATTAGCTATCTGGTTCCTCTGCCTTTTCTGTATCTAGCTTGTATGCCTGAAACTTCTCAGTTCATGCACTGTTGTAGCCTAGCTTGAAGGATTTCGAACATTACTTTGCTAACATGTGAAATGAGTGCAATTTTGTGGCAGTTTGAACATACCTTGGCATTGCCTTTCTTTGGTATTGGAATGAAAAATGATCTTTTCCAGTCCTGTGGCCAATGTTGAGTTTTCCTAATTTTCTGGCATATTGAGTACTGCACTTTAACAGCAACATCTTTTAGGATTTGAAAGCAGCCTATAGATATTTACAACCAAGAGATAAGATGAAATCACCAGTGGAGAGGATAAGGCAAAATATGAAGGAATAAGGAGGGAATTTTAAAATAGTCCAATCATAACTGATTGGAGAGAAACAAACGGTGAGACAGAACAGTGTGTTTTCTGGAAGTAAAGTGTATTTTAAAAATGAGTCATTCTGTGACCTAGTCTCTGATACACTTGATGAGAACAATTATGGTGAAACCATGTGGATAAAGCTGAATCAGACAAGGTTTAAAAGAGCATAGAAAAAACATAGAAGACATCAGATAGAGACAAACCTTTCAAGGACTTGTTCATCAAGGAAGAAGAAAGCAGAGAAAAGAAGAATGGTATCTAGAAGAAGACAAATTCAAGATAATAGCTTAACTAAAATAGTAGAAATAACAGGTATTTTGAGTTTTATCAGATGATGTAAATGGTAAAGAGCCCACCTGCCAATGCAGGAGCCATGGGTTTGATCCCTGGGTCAGGAAGATCCCATTGAGGAGAAAATGGCAACCAACTCCAGTATTCTTGCTTGAAAAACCCCATGGACAGAGGAGCCTGGTTCATAGAGGTCCTGGTTCATAGAGGTCCAAGGGGTTGGGCATGACTGAACACACACAACCCCACCCCAACAGATATTTATGTATACTTTGAAATTATTTTGTTGTTGTTCACTCAGTTCAGTTCAGTTCAGTCGCTTAGTCGTGTCCAACTCTTTGCGACCCCATGAATTGCAGCACGCCAGGACTCCCTGTCCATCACCAACTCCCAGAGTTCACCCAGACCCACGCCCATGGAGTCAGTGACGCCATCCAGCCATCTCATCCCCGGTCATCCCCTTCTCCTCCTGCCCCCAATCCCTCCCAGCATCAGGGTCTTTTCCAATGAGTCAACTCTTCGCATGAGGTGGCCAAAGTACTGGAGCTTCAGCTTCAAAGCATCATTACTTCCAAAGAAATCCCAGGGCTGATCTCCTTCAGAATGGACTGGTTGGATGGCCTTGCAGTCCAAGGGACTCTCAAGAGTCTTCTCCAACACCACAGTTCAAAAGCATCAATTCTTCGGCAGTCAGTCTTCTTCACAGTCCAACTCTCACATCCATACATGACCACAGGAAAAACCATAGCCTTGACTAGACGGACCTTAGTCGGCAAAGTAATGTCTCTGCTTTTGAATATCCTATCTAGGTTGGTCATAACTTTTCTTCCAAGGAGTAAGCGCCTTTTAATTTCATGGCTGCAGTCACCATCTGCAGTGATTTTGGAGCCCAAAAAAATAAAGTCTGACACTGTTTCTACTGTTTCCCCATCTATTTCCCATGAAGTGATGGGACCAGATGCCATGATCTTCATTTTCTGAATGTTTACCTTTAAGCCAACATTTTCAGTCTCCTCTTTCTCTTTCATCAAGAGGCTCTTTAGTTCCTCTTCACTTTCTGCCATAAAGGTGGTGTCATCTGCATATCTGAGGTTATTGATATTTCTCCCAGCAATCTTGATTCCAGTTTGTGTTTCTTCCAGTCAAGCATTTCTCATGATGTATTCTGCATATAAGTTAAAAAAAAGCAGAGTGACAATATACAGCCTTGATGTACTCCTTTTCCTTTTTGGAACCAATCTGTTGTTCCAGGTCCAGTTCTAAATGTTGCTTCCTGACCTGCATACAGATTTCTCAAGAGGCAGGTCAGGTGGTCTGGTATTCCCATCTCTTTCAGAATTTTCCACAGTTTATTGTGATCCACACAGTCAAAGGCTTTGGCATAGTCAATAAAGCAGAAATAGATGTTTTTCGGGAACTCTCTTGCTTTTTCCATGATCCAACAGATGTTGGCAATTTGATCTCTGGTTCCTCTGCCTTTTCTAAAACCAGCTTGAACATCTGAAGTTCACGGTTCACATATTGCTGAAGCCTGGCATGGAGAATTTTGAGCATTACTTTACTAGCATGTGAGATGAGTGCAATTGTGCAGTAGTTTGAGCATTCTTTGGCATTGCCTTTCTTTGGGATTGGAATGAAAACTGATCTTTTCTAGTACTGTGGCCACTACTGAGTTTTCCAAATTTGCTGGCATATTGAGTGCAGCACTTTCACAGCATCATCTTTCAGGATTTGAAACAGCTCAACTGGAATTCCATCACCTCCACTAGCTTTGTTCATAGTGATGCTTTCTAAGGCCCACTTGACTTCACATTCCNCTGAGTTTTCCAAATTTGCTGGCATATTGAGTGCAGCACTTTCACAGCATCATCTTTCAGGATTTGAAACAGCTCAACTGGAATTCCATCACCTCCTCTAGCTTTGTTTGTAGTGATGCTTTCTAAGGCCCACTTGACTTCACATTCCAGGATGTCTGGCTCTAGATTAGTGATCACACCATCATGATTATCCAGGTCATGAAGATCTTTTTTGTACAGTTCTTCTGTGTATTCTTGCCACCTCTTCTTAATATCTTCTGCTTCTGTGAAATCCATACCATTTCTTTCCTTTATTGAGCCCATCTTTGCATGAAAGTTCCCTTGGTATCTCTAATTTTCTTGAAGAGATCTCTAGTCTTTCCCATTCTCTTCTTTTCCTCTATTTCTTTGCATTGTTCACTGAAGAAGGCTTTCTTATCTCTTCTTGCTATTCTTTGGAACTCTGCATTCAGATGCTTATATCTTTCTTTTTCTCCTTTGCTTTCTGCTATTCTTCTTTTCACAGCTATTGTAAGGCCTCCCCAGACATCCTTTTTGGTTTTTTGCAGTCGTGTCCAACTCTTTGTGACCCCATGAAGTGCAGAATGCCAGACTTCCATGTCCTTCACCATCTCCTGGAGCTTGCTCAAAGTCTTGTCCATTGAGTTGATGATGTCATCCAACAATCTCATCCTCTTTCGTTCCCTTCTCTTCCTTCTTTCAATTTTTCCCAACATCAGGGTTTTTTCTAATGAGTCAGTTCTTCACATCAAGAACTGGCCAAAGTATTGGAGCTTCAGTTTTAGCAGCAGTCCTTCCAGTGAATGTCCAGGACTAATTTCCTTTAGTATTGGCTGGTTTAATCTCCTTGCAGTCCAAATGAATCTCAAGAGTCTTCTCCAACACCACAGTTAAAATCAACTCATTGACTCTCAGCCTTTTTTATGGGCCAACTCTCACATCCATACATGACTACTGGAAAAACCATAACTTTGACTATATGGACATTTGTGGGCAAAGTGATGTCTCTGTTTTGTGTATCTAGATTCATTGTTAGTGTAAAGGAGCAGAATTCTTGTATGTTTTGATCTTTCAACTTTTCTGAATTCATTTATTTGTTTTAGCATTTGTTTTTGTAGATTAGATACACTGTCTAGGTTTGTTATAGCTTTTTTTCCCAAGGAGCAAGCATCTTTTAATTTCATGGCTACAGTCACCATCCACAGTGATTTTGGAACCCAAGAAAATATAGCCTGTCACTGTTTCCATTGTTTCCACATCTATTTGCTGTGAAGCATTGGGACCGGATACCATGATCTTTGTTTTTGGAATGTTGAGTTTTAAGTCAGGTTTTCCAGTCTCTTCTTTCACCTTCATCAAGAGGCTCATTAGTTCTTCTTCCCTTCTGCCATAAAGGAGGTGTCATCTGTATATCTGAGGTTATTGATATTTCTCCTGGTAATCTTGATTCCAACTTTTGCTTCATCCAGGAAATTATTTAGGAAATAAACAAATGATGTAAATAATGAACAGGAGAACTGTGAGACTGAAGAATTAAAGAAAAAAGAATGGACCTTAGTATACATTTCAAAGGGCAGCAGCAGTTAACCTACTGTAACTATTACAATAGCAGAAAATGAAGATATGGATACTGCTAGGTGAGTCACTGAGTTCTGAGAGTACATGGAGCTCCTTCTGATTGCTACTTTTTTTTTTTCAGTTAAAAATGGAGCAAGGTTGTAAATTAAGATGTACAGAGAAAAAGTGAAAGTTTCAGGAAATAGGTAAGAAATAGTTGTCAAGGAGGTGAAGTAAAAATCCAAAGTTCTGTTAAACTGCTCAGTAGTAGAGTGAAGTTAATAGTAGCAAATTCAATGCATAACTTGTATGCCTGATCATCTTTCTTTGGAGTTTTTCCTTCAAAAGTGTTCATCATCACCTAAATTGGAAAAGAAGAAATAAATTTATCTCTCTTTATAGTTTACATGATCTTAATATGTACAAAATTTTAGAATCTAGAAAAACAAATGGTTAAAACAAATAAATGAATTCAGAAAAGTTGAAAGATCAAAACATACAAAAATTATTTTCCTTTACACTAACAATGAAATATTCAAAAATGAAACTAAGAAAAAAATTGCATTTAAATTCCATTTATTCAAAAAGAATAGAATACTTAGGAATAAATATAACCAAGCAGATGAAAGATATGGGTACTTAAAACTTTATAATATTGCTGAAGTAAATTAAAGATGGTACAAACATATGGAAAGACATTTTATTTCCATGGATTAGAAGACTTAAAGATATCAACACTATGTAAAGCAGTTTGCAGACTCAGTGCAATCCCTATCATAATTCTGCTGAGAATTTAGCTAAATTGCTTCATAATATTGCTGCCTCAGGAGGCACTTTGTACGACTAAGTGGCCTGAAAGGGCCTTGGACTGACACCAGCCCCTCCTGTGAGTACACACTTTAGGCAACAGTCAGCAAAGTCACAAGAAAGTGTAAATTTCTGAAAGAATTATCTCAGGGCTTCTGATGGATAGATTATCTCCTGCCTCCCAGTTCCTTTCCCTTGTGTACCCTTTAGATGAGCCTACTAAGCTTACTAACACCCCACCATCACCCTGTTCTCAGTATCTATGACTCTGTTTCTGTTTTCTTATATTTGTTCATCTGTTTAATTTTTAGATCCATCAACATATAAGTGAAATCATACAGTACCTGACTTTCTTTTTCTTATTTAACTTGTTATTATAATCTCCAGCTCCATCCATGTTGGCTAAAAATGGCAAAATTTCATTTCTTTTCATGGCTGAGTAATATTCCCATGTCTGTATGTATACGTGTGTGTACCAGATCTTGTAATAAAATCTTTTTTTGAAGTCTAAATTTGTTAGTTTCAGATATACAGCATATTAAGTATTTTTTTCAAATTATATTTCATAATAGGCTATTTTAATGTATTTAATATACTTCCCTGTACTGTATGGGCTTCTTCGGTGGATCAGTGGTAAAGAATTGGCCTGCCAAAGCAAGAAACACAGGAGACGGATTCGATTCCTGGGTCAGGAAGATCCACTCCAGAAGGAAATGGAGTATTTTCCTGAATGGCTAACTGATGGACAGTGGAGCCTGGTAGGTCCCAGTCCATGAGTCATGAGAGTTGGACACAAATTAGTACATACACACAACATGTACTATACAGTTAATCCTTGTTGTTTATCCATGTTCTATATAGGAATTTGTATCTGTTAATCTTATAATAGAAAACAACAGAATGGGAAAGACCAGAGACCTCTCCAAGAAAATTAGAGATACGAGGGGAATATTTCATGCAAAGATGGGCTCAATAAAGGACAGAAATGGAATGGACCTAAGAGGAGGAGAAAATATTAAGAATAGGTGGCAAGAATACAAAAAGAACTATACAAAAAAATATCTTCGTGATGCAGATAGCCACGAAGGTGTGATCACCCACCTAGAGCCAGACATCCTGGAACGTGAAGTCAAGTGGGCCTTAGGGAGCATCACCATGAACAAAGCTAGTGGAGGTGATGGAATTCCAATTGAGCTATTTCAAAACCTAAAAGATGATGCTGTGAAAGTACTGCATTCAACATGCCAGCAAATTTGGAAACTCAGCAGGATTCAGAGGACTAAAAAAGGTCAATTTTCATTCCAATCCCAAAGAAAGGCAGTGCCAAAGAATGTTCAAACTACTACACAATTGCATTCATCTCACACACTAGTAGAGTAATGCTGAAATTTTTCCAAGCCAGGCTTCAGTAGTATGTGAACCATGTACTTCCAGATGTTTAAGCTGGGTTTAGAAAAGGCAGAGGAACCAAAGATCAAATTACCAACATAATTTGGATCATAGAAAAATGCTAGAGAATTCCAGAAAAATATCTATTTCTGCTTTATTGACTATGCCAAAGCCTTTGACTGTGGATCATGACAAACTGTGGAACATTCTGAAGGAGATGGGAATACCAGACCACCTGACTTGCCTCCTGAGAAATCTGTATGCAGGTCAGGAAGCAACAGTTAGAACTGGACATGGAACAACAGACTGGTACCAAATCGGGAAAGGAGTACTTCAAGGCTGTACATTGTCATCCTACTTATTTAACTTATATGCAGATTACATTTTGTGAAATGCTGGGCTGGATGAAGCACAAGTGGAATCAAGATTGTTGAGAAAAATATCAATAACCTCAGACATGCTGACATATTGGTGTATGCTGGCATATCGACACCACTCTTAATGCAGAAAGTGAAGAACTAAACAGCCTCTTGAAAGTAAAACAGGAGAGTGAAAAAGTTGGCTTAAAACTCAACATTCAGAAAACGAAGATCATGGCATCCAGTCCCATCACTTCATGGCAAATAGATGGGGAAACAATGGAAACAGTGACAGACTTTATTTTCCTGAGCTCCAAGATCACTGCAGATGGCGACTGCAGCCATGAAATTAAAAGAGACTTGCTCCTTGGGAGAAAAGCTATGACCAACCTAGATAGCATATTAAAAAGCAGAGACATTACTTAGCCAACAAAGGTCCAACTAGTCAAAGCTATGGTGTTTCCATAGTAGTCATGTATGGATGTGAGAGATGAACTGTAAAGAAAGATGAACACTGAAGAATTGATACTTTTGAACTGTGGTGTTGGGAGACTCTTGAGAGTCCCCTGGACTGCAAGGAGATCCAACCAGTCAATCCTAAAAGAAATCAGTTCAGAATATTCATTGAAAGGACTGATGCTGAAGCTGAAACTTCACTACTTTCGCCACCTGATGCAAAGAACGGACTCATTTGAAAAGACCTGGATATTGGGAAAGATTGAAAGCAGGAGAAGGGGACAACAGAGGATGAAGTGGTTGCATGACATCACCGACTCGATGGACGTGAGTTTGAGCAAGCTCCGGGAGTTGGTGAAGGACAGTGAAGCCAGTTATGGTGCACTCCATGGGTTCACAAAGAGTTGGACACAACTCAGCAACTGAACTGAACTGAGGTAATATTCTTTTAAAAATAAATTTCTCTATTTTTAGTTTGAAGGACTATAGCTTCATAATACTGTTTCAGCCTCTAATTTTTATTTCTTTAAAAGTAAGTTTTGTTTTGTTTTAGTTTTTTTTTTTTTTTGGTTTGGAAGACTGAGATAATATTTCTATGATTGATATCAGTGAATGTTCTCTCT